>SJYD01062157.1:0-14654 GCA_006408635.1 Nanger granti
AGAAAACCATTGGTAAGTAATTGGGAACAAAGAAAGCTTTGGAAATCCAGAACTAAAAATAATGACTAACATTTATTATATGCCTATGTTATCTATTTAAGTTAATGTGTAATTACATGAATAGCTATTTATTATCCAATTAAGCCCTGTATAACATTTTAAATTATTTCTTCTACATTTATGCTTTTTATTTATGGGTGAGATATGCAAATGTTGGCAATCTACCAAGTTGCTAAGCTATTGACTCCAACTATATACAAAGAGGAAGTGGGCATTAACACTGCCGATTTTCAGTTTACAATGGATTATTGTTTTTTTTAAGTCAACTGTATAGATCACAGGGTCAAAGAGTAGGACACGTCTGAGAAACTTTCACTTCACTAAGTCTTGTCTGACTCTTTGCTACCCCATGGACTGTAGCCCCCAGGCTTCCCTGTTCATGGGATTTCCTAGTCAAGGACTCTGGAGTGGGTTGTCATCTCCTTCTCCACAGTGGGGCTATGTCCCTATAAACCAAGCATACCCTGGATAAACCATAAGTGGAAAATGCAGCTAATATACCTAACCTACTCAGCATCACAGTATAGCATAGCCTAATTTAAACACACTCAGAACATTTACTTTAAATTTCAATTGGAGAAGTCATCTATGACAAAGCTATAATAAAATGCAGAATAGCTCATTTACTGAAAGTGAAAAACCAATGATTGTTTGAGTTTAGAATGGCTATAAGTACATCTATTGTTTACCCTCATGATGGCATGGCTGGCTAGCAGCTGCCACTGCCCAGCATCACAAGACATGACTTTACTGCATATCCCTACTCTAGCAAACTATCAAAATTCAAAATTCAGAGTATAGTTTCTACTGAATGCATATGGCTTTTGCACCATTGTAAAGTCAAGCCATTTTAAGTCAGGGGCTTTTTGTGAAAGGATTTGGAGTGTTATTGGACTTAACATGTTTTCCATTGTAGTATCTCAAGTACCTGGGGAGCTGTATTTTGATTAATAGTAGACTTAGCCAAGGCTTTTCTGTAGAGGGCCAGAGAAAAAATATTTTTGGCTTTGCAGGCATGAACATTTCTGTAACATATCTAGAAGTCAGGTAAAAGAGCCTCACACTGTCCAAATATGCAACATTGTAGCATAATAGATTATACCTCCTTGAATACAATTAATTCAAGCAAGAATAAATAATAAATGAAAAGAATAAATAATCAATGCTTAAATTGGTGAATCACAACTTAAAAAGTGGGTGTTCATGTGATCTCAATGAATGTCCATTAAAATAGTTGTTAATTACAAAGGGAAAAGGGTAATTTTACAGTAGAGAAAACTGACAGCCACAACCTGTTATTCAGCTAGTAAAGTTTGTTGTTATTGTTTAGTCAATATGTCATACCTAACTCTTTGAAAATACATAGACTATAGCCTGCCAGGCTCCTCTGTCCATGGAATTTCCCAGGCAATAATATTGGAGTGGCTTCCCATTACTTTCTCCATGGTCAAACTTGAGTCTCCTGATTGGCAGGGAAATTCTTTACTACTGAGCAACATGGGAAGCCCACCTGAAAATTTTACATGTCAGTAATTGGACACATAAAACTTATATGGCACCTGATAAAATGCAATTTGAAAAGAATAAATAAGCTAAAGTTGCTTCTACCCCCAAAGTGGATAATTTGAATTTATTCATAAAAAAGCATCAGACAACTCCAAACTGATAAACATTCTAAAAATGTCCTTGAAAATTTTGTGTAAGATTGGAATCATATTGAAATAAATAGGTAAAAATAAAATACAGTCCATGAACCTGTTAGGTAGTTAGAATAGGAAAAAGGAGACCAGAATGGCGGTGGCTAAAAGACAAAGAAGCAGTGGAAACAGTGTCAGACTATTTTTGGGGGCTCCAAAGTCACTGCAGATGGTAATTGCAGCCATGAAATTAAAAAGTGCTTACTCCTTGGAAGGAAAGTTATGACCAACATAGATAGCATGTTCAAAAGCAGAGACATTACTTTGCCAACAAAGGTCCGTCTAGTCAAGGCTATGGTTTTTCCTGTGGTCATGTATGGATGTGAGAGTTGGACTGTGAAGAAGGCTGAGCACCGAAAAATTGATGCTTTTGAACTGTGATGTTGGAGAAGACTCTTGAGAGTCCCTTGGACTGCAAGGAGATCTAACCAGTCCATTCTGAAGGAGATCAACCCTGGGATTTCTTTGGCAGGAATGATGCTAAAGCTGAAACTCCAGTACTTTGGCCACCTGATGGGAAGAGTTGACTCATTGGAAAAGACGCTGATGCTGGGAGGGATTGGGGGCAGGAGGAGAAGGGGACGACCGAGGATGAGATGGCTGGATGGCATCACTGACTCGATGGATGTGAGTCTGAGTGAACTCCGGGAGTTGGTGATGGACAGAGAGGCCTGGCGTGCTGCGATTCATGGGGTCGCAAAGAGTCAGACACGACTGAGCAATTGAACTGAACTGAAAAGACAAAGAAGGGAAAAGCCTGCAAAAATATAACAAATGAAGATCTCAGGACCAGAGTGAGGACCTCAGGTAAAACAAACAACCCACCAGGTTAGCCCAGTTTGCATAAGGCAGGCTCAGGGAGAGGAGGAAAAAAAAAAAAAAAAACCTACAAAAAGAGGATCCTAAGTTGAGCTGGGAGCTTCTATTCCCTTTGTATCTTTTGGGTCAGCCCATCATCAAGCCTCAAGGATGTATTTTCCTTTGCTTTCTATAAAAATCTGAGCTGTAAGAGAGCTATAACACTGGTTCACCCAAGCAAATTACATGGGGCTGTAACATCGGTTCATCTGAGAAAATAATACAGGGCTGTAACACTGATCCATCGCTTCAAATTTTTACACACTGCCCCAACATCTATGGTGCCATGACTCAGATTTAACCTGGCTGAAACAACCTCAGCTCAGCCCCTGTGAGGTGGAGGCCAAACACAGAAGAAGCCCAAGCTCAGCAAAAGCTCCCATGGTGGAAGCGGAATGCAAAGAAAACCCAGTGCAGGGGAAGTGACAAGAAGCCCAGCGTGCTGGAAACCAGGACAGCAAAAATAAACTCAGCAGAAAGCTCCTGTGGCTCAGTCTCAGATTCCAGAAGACCTCCAGTTAAGGTAGGAGGTCCTTGCTCCTATGGCTGGAAGGACATATGGCTAACAAAATCTTAATTCCTTTATAATCTCTCATTTGTTGTTTCCTCAAACCCCACCATGAACAGGCTAACTGCAGTGGATGTAATTGAGGGACTCTGCCAGGAGCTATTCTTCAGTGTTTCCCAAAGGCTCCACTATCTGCTGTGCCCTAGTAGCTGTTGCCCAAGTGAGTGGAGGGTTTAGCTGTCCTAATCTTCATGTCAAGGATCAGGCCAATGAAAACTGAGCACAGGCCAGGTATTTATCAGATTTTCTGGCAGATTATGAAGGGGATTCCTCAGCACATTTTTCCCACTGCTTTTTCCTCCCCTCCTTCAGCTCCTCTCTCCCAGGACTTGAGTCTGGCCAAAACCCATGGAGCTGGCTTCAGAACATCATGAACCTCAGGCCCTGATGTCTTATTTCCCGAATTCAGTGAGAGACAATGATAGGTAAGAGTTGGGTTTGTTTAAATTCAGAGAGAAACACACTCCACAAGATGTGGGCCATCACAGAGGAGAGTGTAGTGGCCATGGAATGTGGTGTAGTGAGTTTTTTTTCAAGATGGGTGATTTCATATGCTAATGAGTGGGAGGCTCATGCCAACTATTAGGGAACCACCCACTCCGTCTTTTGACAGTGTCTTGGAACTGTCCTGGCACCTCTGTGTGTGTCATTTAGCTTGCAGATTGAGAATCAAGGTTTAGTTGAATTTGACTTGTCATCTTAGACCCATCTGATTTTAATTGGTCTATGTTATGCCCTTAGGCTATGTCTTTTTTTTTTCCAAAAATTGTGCCCTGTCCCTTTCCCACCTGTTTCATGCTCATTTTCTGAGCTGTCTGGGCCTACAATGTTGCCTCTACAGTCTTCTGGAGGGATAACCAGAAAATATCTGACCCTTGGGAGAGAAACACTGTATAATATCCAATCCCTCTAGATATTCAGGACTTCATTTTCCATGTTTCTTACAACATGTGTAACAACAACAACTCTCAGTGAACCGATTAAGGCGGTGACAGGCACACAATGCCTGCTAGAAGTCCATCTGTTGGCATCTCTTCAAGGGCAATTGGGCTTCCAGGGATAAGTTTTGCCACTTTGGGAGTTAGCTCTGCAGGCTGTTTGGACCCAAATCCTTACCACCTTTCTCCTAAAGTTACAATCATACCCCCGGATCAAATCTCCATTCCACTTTTATGGAACATCTGGTCTGTTGCCTCTTATCAGTTTGTTCTTAAATCACTTATCAACTCCTATAACCAGGACCCTGCCTCCTTGTAGACAACATTGCTCTACCTTGCCTATTGTTAAAAAACTCTTAATGCCCTTAACAGGACCAGATAACCCACTCATTTGTCATTATTTCTGTTATTACCTAAAGTGGGTCTATGACAATAAAATATTTACCACTGGAGACACCCTAACCTACCCTAATTGAGGACTAGAGGAGGAAACCAGTGACTTACGTTCCCTCAGAGCAGTAAGAGGACAAGGCTTCTGGCTGCTTCACCAGGTTCCCAGTCTCAGGGCACAGGCTTGGATTGTTTTACATCATGATATCTATGCCCATCTGTGGTGAACAAACTGGCAGTGAGTTAAGATTACAACTCCTTAATCCTACTCAGCACTGGTCATGCTGGAGACCTTGGGGACACCCAACTCCAATCCAGGGGTCCCTGGAGGTTGATCTGCCTCAACATGCCTAGGGATCTGGTCCTTGAAAGTTTGTCATGCCTCAGCCTGTTCAGGGATCCATCAGTCCAGGTGTCTCAGGAGGTCAACATGCTTCAGCCTACCCAAGGACCCAATTCTCAGGAGGCTGACCTGCCTTGACCTGCTTGGGGATTTGATGTCCAGGAGGCTATCATGCCTCAGCCTGTCTGGGGATCTGCACCCTTTTCCAGGGATGCCTGGCTCTCAGGTTGCAACAGTACTGGGTAGGATAAGCTTCAAAAAGACTCACCCTTTACGAAGTTCATCCATGGGAATTGAAGGAAGCCTACTTGTTTCTCTCTCTCTCTCTTTTTTCCCCCCTCCCTGTTATCACTGTCTTTCAGATGGGAAATAACCAGTCTACTTCCCAAGAGACACCCTTGAGATGCCTCCTTGATAACTGGAAGCTGTTCGATCCTCTAATCCTAGAGAAGTCACTTAAAATTCTTTTGTGCCACTTTGTGGCCATGATATCCTCTGGGGGACAAGAAACACTGACTTGAGAATGTAAGTTTAAATTACAGTACCATCCTACAGCTAGACTTATTCTGCAAAAGACAAGGGAAATGGACAGAGATCCCCTATGTTCAAATATTCTTCTAGCTAAGACATATGAAGGAACTCTGTCTTAAGTATGGGATTGTTTTATACCCTAAAAGTGAACCTACTAGACAAATGGTGTTAAGCACAGACAACCAAGAGAAGGAACTCCCCTGTGAAGGCTCACCTCTCATAGCTTCCAAGTTGCTTGGTGCTCCTTCCTTGGATCCAAATGTGGCCCATATTCGGGAGTACTCCCTCCCAAAAGCCAACTTGAGTATGTCCCTTAGTTGAAACTGGAGGAGAATTTGAACCAACCTGGGTAAATAAGTCCTTCTCCTTCTTAGAGCTAAGACAGGTCAAACAAGATCTGGAAAGCTATACAGATGACCCAGGCAAATATATACATACATTCCAACATATTACCTTGGTCTTTGAGTTGACATGGAAGAACATCATGGTCATATTTAGTCAAACTTTATCTGACCCTGAGCATGCTAGTCTTAAAGGAAGGCTGGAGGTATGTTACAAGGCTTCACATGTCAAACAATAAATACCCAGTAGGGGAAGCTACAGTCACCTCCTCAGATCCTAATTGGAATTATAATGACCCTGAACACATGTGGGAAAAGGATCATTTTCTGATCTGTGTGAAGGCAGGACCGAAAGCAGCCCAGTAAAAAGTAATCAGTTATGCCTGGGTCTCAGCAATAACTCAGGAGCCCGATGAGAACCCCATTGCCTTTCTGGAAAGGCTAAAAGAGGCCCTTGAAAAGTTTACCAATCTGGACTTAAACGTTTATGAGAGACAGGTGATTTTATTTTTATTTTATTTATTTTTTTTTGGAAATATTGAAAGTTTTTAATTTACAGTTGTAGACGGTCAATAAATGAGATCAATAGGTGGAGTTTGGTCATAGGCTGGGGGAAAAAAAAAAAGCAGAATCCAATTGTGGAAAACATTGTCAGACTGTAGTCTATGATTTCTTTTGATGTATTGAGATACCATTGAAGATTTCCAATGGCTTGAATTAAAAGTGAAGCTTTGGAAATATTGAAAGTTTTTAATTTGTTCCATTACAGTTTACCTATCCACATTTAAAATCTGCATACCACTTAATTAAAGATATTTGTATACATTTTTTGTCATTATCTTTTATTATTATTTTTAATACTTTATTCTACATTACAATACTATATTTGTTTTGCCATGTATTGACATGAATCAGCCACAACTAATCTCAAAGATATACAAGCAACTTATGCAGCTCAACTCCAGAAAAATAAATGATCCAATCAAAAAATGGGCCAAAGAACTAAATAGGCATTTCTCCAAAGAACACATACAGATGGCTAACAAACATATGAAAAGATGTTCAACATCACTCATTATCAGAGAAATGCAAATCAAGACCACAATGAGGTACCATTTCACACCAAAAGTCTACAAGCAATAAATGCTGGAGAGGATGTGGAGAAAAGGGAACCTTCTTACACTGCTGGTGGGAATGCAAACTAGTACAGCCACTATGGAAAACAGTGTGGAGATTCCTTAAAAAATTGCAAATAGAACTGCCTTATGACCCAGCAATCCCACTGCTGGGCATACACACCGAGGAAACCAGAATGGAAAGAGACACATGTACCCCAATGTTCATTGCAGCACTGTTTATAATAGCCAGGTCATGGAAGCAACCTAGATGTCCATCAGCAGATGAATGGATAAGAAAGCTGTGGTACATATACACAATGGAGAGACAGGTGATTTTAAAGGGCAAATTCCTGTACCATTGTGCATCACACATCAGGATGAAGTTACAACAGCAACAGCAGTAGGATGTTGCTGCCTCTTTTGATGAGATGGTCCAGACAGCCACCAATACCTTTTACACCAGAGAAGAGGAGAGGCCAAGGCCCAGGGGAGGGAGAAAAGCAAACAGACAAGGCATGCCCAGATGCTGAACATCCTCCAGGGAAGCCCTATGGCACACCCCGAGCCCTTGAAGGAAAAGGCATGAGGCAAATGCCTAATCTGTAGACAGGCAGGAAATTGGGCCAAAGCGTGTACAAACCATGACAAGCCTCCTAAAATGGCTTGCTACAAATGCCATCAACGGGGACATAGAGCATCACTCTGCCTTCAGGACCCAAGAGCCTCAAGATCAAGCTCCAAGCTTCCCTCACTATGGTTCACCAGGACTGAAGTCGCCCACTCCAGCCAGCCTGCCTGTCACGATAATGATCACAGGGCTGGCATCAAGGGTGCAACTGGATGTGGCAGGCAGGTCCAATAATTTATTGGTTGACACAGGGACTACCTACTCTGTCTTGATCTCTTACTCTGGAGCCTTCTCCTCCCAAACCTGTACCATTTTGGGTGCTACAGGAAAAGTGACTACTAAAAGATTCATCTGAGCACTTCTTTGTTGCTGTGATGGACACATATTTTTCCCACCAGTTTCTGGTGTTCCCTGAGTGTCTACTCCCTTGTTGGGAAGAAATATACTCACTAAGCTGAGGACCACTCTTGTGATGGGACACTTTTCAGCCCCTAGAGCCCTACAGCTTCTGGTTACTACTGAAGAACCCATTATGTCTCCAATAGAGAGGGACCAAAAACTATGGGAAGACCAAATTAACCCCCAGGTGTGGGACTAGGGAACTGGATGAGCCCACCAAGCTGAACTGGTCATCATTGTCCTCCAAAATCCCACTCGGTTTCCAAACCAGAAAGAATATCCCCTCAGAAGAGACACTCAGGAAGGACTACAGCCTCTAAAAAATTCCTTGCCTGTGGGCTACTGGTTCCCACCTGTTCACCGTGTAACACTCTGATCCTCCATGTAAAGAAAAAGGATGGGACTTGGTTAATGGTTCAAAATCTTTGGATCATAAATGAAAATGTAATCCCCCTCCGTGGTGTCCCACAATACCCAATCCCTATGTAATCTAGGGAGAAATCCCTCTCAATGCCAGGTGGTTTACAGTCTTGGATCTCAAAGATGGATTCTTTTGCATACCATTGACTAAAGAATCCCAATATCTTTTTGTCTTCAAGTGGGAGGCTCCAGGAGAAAAACACCAACAGATGACTTGGACAGTATTACCTCAGGGGTTCAGAGAGAGCCCCCAGTTGCTTGGATAGGCCCTTAGCCTAGATCTCCTAGATTTGGACCTGGGACCTAATGGGAAAATGCCCCAAAACATGCAATTCAGGTTCTAAACTTTTTGGGAGAAAGGGGATATAAAGTATCCCATGCTAAGGCACAGATATTTGAGATAAAGGTCACTTATCTGGGAGTTCAGATTACATACGGGCCCAGGAGGCTATCCTCTGATCGAGTACAAGAAATCCTCCAGTTGCCCTCCCTCATGACTCGAAAACAATTGTGAGCTTTCCTGGGGATTACTGGGTATGGAAGAATCTGGATACCTAACCATGGTCTAATTGCACAGCCCTTATATGAAAGTTTGAAGGGATGGGGTGATTCAATCCCACTGATTTGGGGAACTCCTTAAAACAAGGCAGAGGCTACACTAAAACAAACCTTAACTCAAGCACTTGCCGTGAGGTTGCCAGACCCAGCAAAAGCATTCCAGGTTAGGACCTGAACCCAAGCCTGTAGCTTTCTTATCCAAGAGGCTCAACTCAACCACCCAAGTCTGGCCTCCCTGCTTTTGAAATCTTGCAGCTATTCCAATGTTGATAGAAGATACTTTAAAACTCTCTTTTGGGGGCAAATTAACTATTTCTCCTAAATGGGAGAGGCCATCTGTGGATGTCTGATCAAAGGATCCTCAGATATTGAGTAGTGCTGAAGGAAAATCCTGACTACATCCCCTTGTGAGGCTCTTAACTTGGCCACCCACCTTCCTACCCTGGAGAGCTCTCTCCCCTTTCATGCTTGCATAGAAACCTTGGACCCCTGGACTAGAAGATCCTTTGACCAATCTTGAGGAAATGTGGCACACTGGCGGAAGCAGCTTTGTCTTGGATGGGAAAAAAAAAAAAAAAAAAACAACTGAATATGCAGTGGTCTCCAATTTTGAGACCGTAAAGCCTAAACTTTTGCCTCCAGGTACTTCAGCCCAATTAGCTGAGCTCATAGCCCTGACTCAAGCTTTACAGCTGGGAAAAGGAAAAAGAGTAGCCATTTACACTGACTCTAAGTATGCCTTTCTGGTGCTACATGCACATGCTGCTATTTGGAAAGAAAGAGTCCACTTGACCACCCAAGGGTTCCTAATCAAATATGGTGATCAAATCCTTAGGCTCTTAGAGGCAGTTCATCTGCCCACTAAAGTTTTAGTCTCCCACTGTAAAGAACACCAAAAAGGGAGCACAGAAGTGACACTAGGGAAGCAAGCAGCCAATCAGGCAGCTAAGAGAGAACAATAACGTCTTTATGTTGCTACCTTAGTTCCACAGACTAATTTGCCAGAAACTCCTTCATATACCAAAGGTGAGACTTTTAAAACTAAGAGTGAAGGCATTTAAGAAGATCATATGGGATAGTTTCACAAGGAGAGACTCCTTTTTCTAAGCCTGGGAACCGCCAATGGAAGTTGGTTTACTCCTTACATGCCACCACTCATTTAGGGGAGTGAAGTGAAGTAGCTCAGTCGTGTCCGACTCTGCGACACCATGGACTGTAGCCCACCAGGCTCCTCCATCCATGGGATTCTCCAGGCAAGAATACTGGAGTGGGTTGCCATTTCCTTCTCCAGGGCATCTTCCCAACCCAAGGATCGAACCCAGGTCTCCTACGTTGCAGGCAGACACTTTAACCTCTGATCCACCAGGGAAGGGTCATTTAGGGGAAAAGGCTCTCCAAAGATTAGTAGAAAGGTCCTTCAGAGGAACAGGCCTCCAAACAACTATAAGGCAAGTGGTCTCCTCTTGTCCCACTTGCCAAGTAAACAATCCCAAGAAGCTCAAAGACTCCAGCTGGCCCAGCTTGTCCAATAATGTGGGACCTACTCAGGAGAGGACTAGCAGATGGACTTCACCCGGATGCCAATTTCTCAAGGGTATAAATAACTATTAGTCATGATAGATGCATTCACGGGATAAATTGAAGGCTTTCCCACTGCAACTGAGAAGGCTGAGGAGGTGGTTAAAAAAAAAAAAAAAAAAAAAAAAAACTGCTCCATGAAATCATTCTGAGATTTGGTCTGCCCAAGCCATTACAAAGTGACAATTGAACATCATTTACTTCTAAGGTCACCCAAGGGGTCTCTGAAGCATTGGGCATTTCTTACTATCTCCATTGTGCCTGGAGGCCTCAGACTTAAGTAAAAGTAGGAAAAGCAAACCAATTCTTAAAATCAGTGATCAAGAAGATAACCCAGGAGACCTCCCTGGGATGGAAGGAGGCTTTACCAATAGCTCACCTCCATACCCATATTGCCCTAAGGAACAGGTTGGTCTCAGTCCTTATGAGATGCTATATGGGAGAATTTTTTTTATTTCAATGGCCTCTTCTTTAATCCAGAGGCTCAGCCCCTCCAGTCTTATACCATGGCCATTGGGCAATTCCAACAAGATGTACACTTGCGGGCTGTCAACCAGGACCCAAAAGATTCTAAAGCATCTCTGTATATGCTCCAGTTACTCAAGTCCTAATTAAAGTCTGAAAAGATGTGTCCCCAAGTCTCACTCCAGCCCATATGGAACGGTCCCTACCCTGTAATACTTTCTACCCCCACAGCTGTCAAGGAGCTAGAACATGAATCCTGAATTCACTATTCATGAGTCAAGCCATGGAAGAAAAGAGAAGAGGACACTCAATACACCCATGAGCCCTTGGGAGATCTCAGATACCTATTCAGTACTACAAATGAGTGCCATTCTAATGAACACACCCAAAATTAAGCTTCTGGGGATAAGATTTCCCAGGACAGCTCTAAAGAGCCAAAATAGCTTGGCAGGGGTTATACTCCAAAATAGACATGACATAGATCTTCTGATCCCATAACAAGGAGAAACGGGAGCCATCTTAAATGAGGCATGTTGTTTCTGGGCAAACAGCTCCAGCTAAGTTAAATAAAGTCTCACAATCCTCAAAAAAGCATCTAGATCCTACAGGACCTCAAAATGAGCTGGAAAGCTCTCAAGGTGGCTACAGTCTCTCTTTGGGGGATCCTTCTTGCAAGGGGGAATTTGGAGTTGGCTAATGCCCCTACTAATCCCTATTATCACCATATCAATGCTGCTTATGATTGTTCCATGTACTATCAATTGTCTAACCTGTTTTGTCTCTGCCCAGATCAACAAGCTACAACATGCAGTGCCAGTTCAACAGGGATATACAAAACTACACCCAACCACAGAAAATATCACTCTCCCTTAGCTGGACAACACTATAAGGACTCTGAGGCTTTAGACTAGCGAGAGGGGGAGTCCCAATGCTCCTTGCCACCTCAGTTCAGCAGGAAGTAGCCAGAGACCTCAATGCCCCTATTCCCAAAGAATTGGGCCTCCCATCTCTTGAGTGGGTATTGTTAGATAGTTATAGTAGGCAAAAGGAGTCCAGAATGGCAGTGACTAAAAGACAAAGAAGGGAAAAACCCTCAAAAATAGAACAAAGGAAGGCCTGAGGACCAGAGTGAGGACCTCTGGTAAAACAAATGGCCCTCCTGGTTAGCCCAATCTACATAGGGCAGGCTCAGCAGGAGGAGAAAAAACATAAAAAGAGGAGCCCAAACTGAGCCAGGTGCGTCACTTCTCTTCGTGTATTTTGGATTGGCCCACCTTCACACCTCAAGGATGTATTTTCCTTTGCTTTATAAATAAAACTGAGCTGTAACAGAGCTGTAACACTGGTCTGACCAAGAAAATTACAAGGGCTGCAGTACTGATCCATCCGTTACTTCACATTTTTGATGTGATAAGACAAAACTGAGGAAATTATGTACTCCCCTGACAAATCCATGTCAGAATAAATACATCAGAATCTCTTGAAATGGTATGCAGAAAATTGCATTTTTAAAGTCTTGTGGCTCAGCTGGTAAAGAATCTGCCTGCAATGCAGGAGACCTGGGTTTGATCCCTGGGTTGGAAGATCCCCTGGACAAGGGAAAGGCTAACCACTCCAGTATTCTGGCCTAGAGAATTCCATGGACTATACAGTCCATGGAATCGCAACGAGTAGGACACAACTGAACGACTTTCACTAGATGATGTTAGTTTGCATCCAACTTTGAGATCTGCAGATCTATGGAAGGAAGAGAGAGCAGCCACTGGTAGGATCAAGTGCTGTGTTCTGTTTTAAAGTAAACAATACTCATCTGTAGGATCTATTATATTAAATGCAGAGTCTCATGTAGTATATCCATTTGAGACACCGTGAAAAACTAAAATCATGCTTTCTCACTCAAGTACCCTGAAACTTCATTACCAGGATTATCCCCAAGAAACATACCAGTACAAAGTTATCTATTTTATTTCAGGTTGCTTCTTTGAATGTGCTAGGGTCTGATTCAAGTCCATTCTGAAGTAGATTAGCCCTGGGATTTCTTTGGAGGGAATGATGCTAAAGCTGAAACTCCAGTACTTTGGCCACGTCATGAGAAGAGTTGACTCATTGGAAAAGACTCTGATGTTGGGAGGGATTGAGGGCAGGAGGAGATGGGGACGACAGAGGATGAGATGGCTGGGTTGCATCATTGACTCGATGGACGTGAGTCTGAGTGAACTCCAGGAGATGGTGATGGACAGAGATGCCTGGTGAGCTGCTATTCATGGGGTCGCAGAGAGTCGGACGCGACTGAGTGACTGAACTCAACTGAACTGAGGGTCTGATTTTAGTTATCTACCTTGTAAATATGAAGGAAATTAATTATTAAGTGTTTTGTAGGAAGGAGAGTCAAATGTTTTCAATCTGTAGAGAAGCAGCTTCTAAAGACAGAAAGTCATTGAAAACCATTCTTTGGACATTAAGGTTTGAGAAACATTCAAATTCATAAGAATAAAACTATCCCAACGATCAAGGGCTTAGTGTTTCCCAAACAATCCCATAATGTTCATACACATTAGCAGATAAATTATGAATTCAACACATATTCAAATTCTAGAGAATCAAATTTGTAAGTTTACTTTCACTTCTCAAACATGTATCTATGTGAATAAGCTGTAATTAACACCATCATAGAATTTTAGTTTCAATTTGTGCACTCAGAAGCATCATGTAGATGTTATACGCAGGTAGAACATTTTGTTATACAGGTGCCATTGGTCTAAACTAGACATAGATTATAAAGTTAGATTTCATGTATGCTGGTCCTGGGTGGAACCTTTATTGTCCCAGGACTTATATATCTTTTACCTCTTCTTTTCTCATCTTCTCTCTGTAACTGTCTCCTCAGCTCCATCACAGCTGATACACAGTTAACAGGGCACAGTCTACATGAAGTATCTCCAGCAGCTGCAAGATCTCATTGCATCCTTTGTCATTCATTACAAATTTCAAGGGAATCTGATTAATACCAATTTTCCAATCATGGGCCAAGTAGATCAACTAATTTGGTCCAATTATTTATAATCCCTACTTGAAATGATATAGATCAAAAGTGTTTGAGATGAGAAATTAAATATTTTAACTTGGCCCTCTCTTGTGTTAAATTTAGAGTTATCAGATGCAGCCACATACATGTTTGTATTAGATAATTTTATTCTAGTGTTTTTTTTTTTTAATAAACAATCTAACCTTACTCCTAAAGCAACTAGGGAAAGTTGAAAAAACAAAATCCCAAATTAGTAGAAGGAAACAAATCATAAACATCAGAGCAGAAATAAATGAAATAGAAACAAAGAAAATGGTAGCAAAAATCAATGAAATAAAAGCTGGTTCTTTGAGAGGATAAACAAAGGTGAAACGTCTATAGCCAGACCCATCAAGAAAGAAGGAGAGGACCCTAATCAATAAAATTACAAGTGAAAAATGAACAGTGACAATTGACAGTGCAGAAATACAAAGGATCATAAGAAATCACTACAAGCAACTGCATGCCAATAAAATGATCAATCTGGAAGAAACGGACAAGTTCTTAGAAAGGTACAAACTTCCAGGACTGAACAAGGAAGGTACATAAAATATGAAAAGACCAATAACAAGTAATGAAACTGAAACTGTGATTAAAATTTTTCCAACAAAGAAAACTCCAGGGCCAGATGACCACAGGGTAACTCAAATGTTTAGAGAAGAGCTAATACCTGTCTTTCTCAAATTCTTCCAAAAATT
>SJYD01062157.1:65383-76208 GCA_006408635.1 Nanger granti
TGTTTTATTGATATATAATGGATATTAACTTTTGCTTGGATGTGCTGCAAGCATGTTCTTCTAAAGCACCTTTTGCTTTGTTGATTTGTTTATGGCACATCGCAGGCATCTGCTGACTGAAGCAAACAATGTGGATAAGTGAAGCCGGTTCCGAGGCCAGGGCAGGCCAGGGAGCATGTGTGCCTCTGCTGGGAACCAGTGTGCTGGGTCTTCTGATTCTTCAGGAGATGCTGGAAATATGGATTTTTTATGGGAAAACTTCCAATTTTAAAATGCTGGCAACTCATTCAAAAAACTGTAAGTAACTAGAGGAGACAGCAGTGTCTGGTGTGGGTTGGATCAGTGGGAGACCAGCTTTCAATCTCTGGTTGACGCTGTATTTCCCTGCAAAGGAGGCTGGTGTTATCACATCCACCCATCTTTTCCTTTAGGGCTCTTGAGTTCTGTGTCACTTTTTTTTTTTTTTCTATCAGTTTAACACTTTTTTTTTTTTTTTAACTCTGTAGATGCTTCTCTTTTAAGGATAGAGAAAAGCTTTTCATGCTTTTATTCCAGTTTCCTTAATGAGAAATAAAGGTGAATACCTATATTACTGGACTCAGAGAGTAGAGGAGGGTCTAACCTTGGGGATGTGGGCGACTGGGCCCAGGAATGGCTAAAACATCAGAATTAGCACTCCTTCCCATTTTCTCATTTAAGGCTAGGGACTGCCCCCTACCCCACTGCCCCAGGATTTCAAGGGAAGAGAACAAAGAGTTTTATTCCACGATGAAACTGGAGGCCCCTGGGAATACCAAAATTCATACTAATGTGTAAATGACTTACTGCAGATCCCTTTCTGGAAGCAAGGGTGTTAAGTCAGAGCAGGGAGAGAGCAGATAGAGGCGCTACAAGCCTGAAAGTACAGGAGGACAGAGGAGCTTGTCTTGAGTCCACTCCTTTGTCAGGGAACTTCACCATTCCCAGTTGTGTCTGGCTTTCCTGGACCCACCCTGCCCCTCGGAGTTCCCACTCTGGCTGGAGATACTGTCATGGTTCTGGGCAGAGTTGATGAGAAGCAAAACAGACACCCCCAACCAGCTGGAGGTACTTTAAAGGTCTTTGATGGTATCATCTGGGCATTTCTCACCCATGCTAATTAACAGCTTGCTTTGGCCAAGATAGCACATCAAGAAACTGCTCTGGGGGTAGAAAAGTTTTTTTCCGGTTGCATATTTAGCAGGACCCAGCAAGAGACAGAACAGGGGATTGCCGGCTGAGCACCAATAGGATAGCACATCCCTTTTCTAGCACCAGATGACTGAGGTGCTGGGCTTACCCAGGATAGCAGCGCTGATGGGCATGTGTTTATTCGCCTAGTGTGTACTAGGAATTGTGCTGAGCTCTGTGCACGTGCCACCTCACCTCCTGCAGTCCCTGCTCTGCCTGCAAGGGAAGGCTGTTACTGTAAGTGGTGGAGTCCAGTGTGAGCCAGGCAACATGCGTGAGCCAGGCCTCAGAATTCTGCTTCCAGGCCAGGGCTTCCTGCCCTCCCAGGCCAGGCCAAGGGTGGCCCTCCGTTCCAGCAGCTTCTCCAGCCCAGTATTGCAATGCCTTGGGTAGCAGGTCTTCAGGCCACAGGAGGACAGGAGGCAATCCTAGGTAGTGACGGACACAGGCTTCAGTCTCACTGACCCCGCCCCTGTCTGCTTAGCCTCAACGGCCCCACCCCCTCTTGCCCGGGACGTTGGAGGCCTCTTGCTTCCCATCTCTGCCCTGGGTGAAGACTCAGGTGTCCAGAGATACTACTACTACTCTAGGTGTGAACCAATAATGAAGGTGCTGGATGGGAAGAGTTTTGAGGTGTGACTTTTCCAGACCACGCACATTCATTAAAAAGCAGCACAGATGATATAGTTTCTTTTCTGATTCTCAAAGTGATCGTGTCTTTTGTAGAGAAGTTGAAGCTACAGGAAGATCCAAAGAAGAAAAAAAAACTGTATCTTAGCATCAAATCATTGTCAACACTTTCAGATGGTTCCTGCCACTCATTTTTGTATATTTATGAACATATACATATAGATTCAAATTTTCAAATGTATATAGTTTTGAAACAAAGTTGAGATCATTCTGGCAATATACTTTCAGAACATCTCTTTTCACACCTTGTGTCATGTGTGAACACTTCAGAAAAGGACCCTGTGAAGGCAGGGTGGGTAAGATGGGTGGAATCAAGGAAAGAGAGGAAGGTGTGGGTTTTTTCAGCTGCGGGCTTCTCTACCCACCTCCCCCGCCTCATCCCACCCCAGCCCAGGACAAGGTTGTTCCTGGGTCTCTGGGAGGGAGAGTGAAACCATTAGCTTGGGGTGAGGGCAAGGAAGAATCCCTCTTCGGCATCATTCATTACCTTCTTGGGAGGATGGGAGCCTCCTAGCAGCAGCGGGGGCAGCCCTCTGGTCTTGCCTACCCCCACCCCATTGTGATCTAGGACCCCACAGCTGCCCCCTCCCTGTGGCTTTGTGTGTGTGTGTGTGTGTGTGTGTGTGTGTATGTGTGTGTGTGTTATGTATGTGTAAAGGGGGCTGTCTCTCGGAGGGACTAAGGGGTGGCTTCTAGCTTCTTGAGGCTCTCCAGTGATGGGGGCAGGGCACTCATTGCTGAGGTGCTTCCTGCCTCTTGAGAAACAAGCTGCCTTTTGGCTGTGACTGTGGTGCTGATGACCCCCATTAGCTGTTTTCCTAGAAGTGAAAATGCATTTGCTCCGAATTCTGTCATCCCCTGTGACCCAGGGCTCTCTGAAGCAACGCCAAGAGCACAGGGCTGGCCACCAAACGGAGCCCTGCTAACCTGCCCTTGAGGGCACTTGGGCTTGATGCCAACCTTTTGAGTACACCACCCACCTCCCTCCTCCAACCACCTGCCAAAGTTCTTGAAACATAGGTTTGATGCTTCCCTGGAAGATTGTTTGTTCACTCATTGGTGCCAGTGAAGGAGGCCCTGCTGGGTCATAGTGATTAGAATGAGAGGGACCCAGGTTAGAGCCCCAGCTCAGATCTTAACTTGCCACCTTGGGCAAGTTACTTAACCCCTGTATGTTCCGGCTCCTTGAATGGAAAATGGGCCTATTTCGCAGAGACAGATGTTCCGCAGATCAGGTCAATTTAGTTCAGTCGTTCAATTGTGTCCAACTCCTTGCGACCCCATGGACCACAGCACACCAGGCTTCCCTGTCCATCACCAACTTACGGAGCTTGCTCAAACTGACGTCCGTCAAGTTGGTGGTGCCATCCAACCATCTCATTCTCCTTCGTCCCCCTCTCCCCCTGTCTTCAATCTTTCCTATCATCAGGACCTATTCTAATGAATCAGTTCTTTGCTTCATATTGGAGGTTCAGCTTCAGCATCAGTCCTTCCAATGAATATTCATGATGTTTTAAATTACCTACATTTGGTTTGGCATCTATCAGTGTCTGAACACAGCAGGTACTCAGTAAATGCTCATCATTGTTGTGTCTTAAATTTACTCCTCATAACTTTTGGCAAAGAATGTTTTCACCCCATTTTACAGAGAGGGCAGCTGAGGCTCAGAAGGTTAGACAGTATTTCAGTTATTTACTACAATGTAACAACCTCGCAAAGCTTAGAGGCATAAAACAACATGGAATGATAATGAATGAATGATAATTTCTCATGAATCTGTGGATTAATTGGGTGGTTCTCGGGCCCCAGGTGGTATCATCTGGGGTCTTTCATGTGAATGCAGTCAGCTGGCAGCTAGATTCGGTTGGAAGGCCAAAAAGGGCCTCTCACGTGTGTGAAGTCTTGGTGCTAGCTACTGGCTGGGCTGCCTCAGTTCTCTTCCTCACATTTTCACCAGGCTAGTTTTGGCTTCCCCAAGCAAGGCAGTTGACTTCCAGGATGGAGTGTTCTGAGAGGACGAGCCCCAGCATGCAAGCACTTTGCAAGCCTCTGCTTTATCTCGTGCTGTTTGTATCCTTATCGGCCAAGGAAAGCCACATGCCCAAACTCAGAGTCAGCATGGGAGGGGCAACATGAGGGCACACACACTGAAAAGTATGCCTAATGGGGATGCCCAAGTAACAGTCCACCAAAAAGCAGGGGGTGGGGGTGGGGGGGCTTGTCTAGAATCCCACAGCTGTTGAATGGTGTACCTGGGATTTGAACCCAGGTCCGTCTGACTCCAAAATCCATGCTTCTTTCTAAAGCATGGCTGAGGCTGACTCTATGGCAGGCTGGTGTGTGTGACCATCCCCCCCAGAGTCAAGTGGCGATGTGATTTTCCATCTTATCTTCAGCCCACCCCTACCCTGGCACTCCATGATGTCCTTGAACCTCTCCTGCTCACCTGACAAAGGGAGAAGCGCATCTTTTTTCTGCTGGGCTCCTCTTCTCTTCTGCCTTCCATGTTCACTACAGAAAACTACACCTACTTCCTTCAGAGTCCCAGCCAGGGCAGTGGGGGCCCCGCCACTTGTGGACTCTGCAACCACAGTGGCATCCTGTTTCTGCTGGCCTCAGGGTACACACTCTCCCTGGACCTCTGTTCTATTTTCAGGGGACCCTTACTCAGAAAGCAAGGGTCATGGGAACAAAGACAGAGATAAGCCCAAGTTTATAGCACATTGTTGTCATCCCAGTGGACTTCTAGTCTACCCACCAGCTGGGCCATCTCCTGAGACAGGCCTCCTACCCTCCACCCCTCTCTACACTCAGCTGATGTGAGTTGGCTCCATGGTGATGACTGCAGGAAGCCAGTCTCTCTGGCTCCTGCCCGCCTCTGACTGAGTGAAGCCCTGGTCGATTTCACCCACTGACGGGACCTGAACGCTCAGCCCCTAGGTGAGAAGTACCCTTCCATTTACGTTGTTACATAATATTTATGCAGTAGATCTTTGTTGGTTATCCATTTTAAATATAGCAGTGTGTACTTGTCCATCCCAAATTCCCTAACTATCCCTTCCCCCGTCCTTCTCCCTGGTAAGCATAAGTTCCTTCTCTAGGCCTCTGGGTCTGTTTCTCTTTTGTAAATAAGTTCATTTGTAGCATTTCTTTTTTAGATTCTGCATACAACAGTATCATAAGATATGTCTCTTTCTCTGTCTGACTTACTTCACTTAGTATAACAGTGTTGTCCAGGCAAGAATACTGAAACAGGCAAGAATACTGAAGTGTGTTGCCATTTCTTTCTCCAGGGGATCTTCCGAACCCAGGGATCAAACCTGGGTCTCTCTAGTTGTGGGCAGACTCTTTACCGTCTGAGGCACCAGCGAAGTCCATGAGATATGTCTCTTTCTGTCTGACTTCACTTAGTATGACAATCTCGTCATCATCTCTTAACCAACCTAGACAGTGTATTAAAAAGCTGAGGCATCACTTTGGTGACAAGGACGTGTTTGGTCAAAGCTATGGTTTTTCCAGTAGTCGTGTACGAATATGAGAGTTGAACCATAAAAACAGCTGAGCCTGAAGAATCAACGCTTTCAAATTGTGGTTCTGGAGAAGACTCTTGAGAGTCCCTTGGACAGTAAGGAGATCAAAATAGTCATTCCTAAAGGAAATCAGTCCTGAATAGTCACTGGAGGGACTGATGCTAAAGCTGAAGCTCCAATACTTTGGCCACCTGATGTGAAGAGCCAACTCATTGGAAAAGACCCTGATGCTGGGAAAGATTGAGGGCAGGAGAAGGAGATGACAGAGGATGAGACAGTTGGATGGCATCATTGACTCAATGGACATGAATTTGAGCAAACACCAGGAGACAGTGAAGGACAGGGAAGCCGGGCATGCTGCAGTCCACAGAGACCCAAAGAGTTGGACATGACTGACTTAGTGACTGAACAGCAACAATCCATGTTGCTGCAAATTCTTTTTAATGTCCAGCTATCATCTCTTGTAGGCGCCTCAGTGCCCCCAGCCTGCATTTGTGGAGTCTGAACTGGGTCCACATCTGTTCTGCCTCAGTGTGGGGCCAAGGCTAACAAAAAGCAAAGCCTCTGGAAGAAGAGGAAGTGTTCTCTGGATGCTGAATGGGAGACCTTGGGGAGGTATGTGTCTGTGTGGGAGGTCTGTGACTTGCACCCAAGGAAAGGTCATGGTCAATGGAAAAGCCTTTGATGGGAGACAGTCTGAGTTGGAGCCCAAGACTGTCATCACACAACTACCTGGGATGGATGTGGGACCCTCCCTCTGTCAGACCCAGCCAGCTCTCCTGGGGTAAGGCCAACAGACTGATGTCCTGGGACGCGAGCTCCCAGGAAGTGGGCTGTGATGCATGAGAGCTCTAGACCCCCTGGTGTCCTGTGTGGTCTGGCTGGGGAAAGCCAGGGAAAATCTGGCAACTGAGCTATAACGGCCAGAACTCTTGGCTCTGAGCAACAGGAAGCAATTCTGGTTTATTTATGCAGAAAAGGACTGTATCAAAAGGGTCTTGGTGAGTTCACAAAATAACCAGGAGGCCTGGAGAACTGGGTTTGGAAAGCAGGCCAAAGGCATCTGCACAGCGGTCAGGACCACAGCCAAAGTCAGGCCCACCCAGTGACCATCCCATTGCCAAATCCAGGACACCCTGGCTTACACTGCCACCTCTGGACCTGGATATGGTACCTGTCATCCCAGGAATGGAATGTCATTGCCATGGTGACTGCCACCCTCCATCAGAATGGACTTCTGTCCTTCTTATATCTGAGCATCACCAGCTCCTGACTCCAAGTCTTTGATGGGGCATCTGATTGGCTGAGCATAAGTCAGGAGCCCACACTAACTGCAGTGGTAGCTGGGAAAGTGACTGGATAGCGTTTTTTCACTTCTCTGGTGGTAGGCAACTAGCAAGATGGGGAATTTCTCAAACACGGTCTTGGGGGTTGGATGTGGGTCAGCCTTGTATTTCTCACCTGGAAAACTATAGAACAGATGTCTCCAGGGAATGCTAGAGGATTGTATGTCTCCAGGGACAACCCGGGCTTGTCTTCCCTTCCTCCAGATATTGATGCGGGTTTATGTGTCTGTTTGTGTGTATAAGGACAGGAACACAATACCCAACATGGCGTCAGGAACCCTGGGTTCGATTCTAAGTCCCCGAGCCTCAGTTTCATGTCACAGCCTGCTGTCCAGCCTTTGAGCATGTAGGAGGTATGTGGTAGCTTCTACTATAGTCTGGGTCATTGGGCTAAATTAAGATACCCCTAAGATTGCCAAAGCCCCAAATGGAATGGGGCCATTGGTTCTGTGTATCAGATGAAAGCACAGGTTGTGGAGTCAGAGAGATCGAGGTTTACTAGCCATGTGATCTTGTACATGTTCCTTAACTTCTCTGACCCTTAGTTTCCTTACCTGAAAAATGGAGATGAGGTGGCAGGCACTCAGCCTCCATTCCAACCTGGTCCTTTGGCACATTCATGTTTTGCAGTGGTTGAAGGCTAAAAACTACAGTTCCCAGACACCTTTGCAGCTGGGGCTGCCAAGGAGAATTCGATTCCAACAGTTAGGTGCACTTGTGCGAGGTTAGGAAGGCAGCGGTGAGGAAGAGACCACTTGCCTGCTACTCTGGCTGTTGCTGCTGGAGACAGTGTGTGTGTGTGTGTGAGAAAGAGAGACAGCATTCTAGTGTCTGATTAGTCACCAGCTTTGTGGGTATTGAGAAGTGTGGTGGCAGTGGCTTCCTGACTTTGGAAGGCAACTACAACAGTGTCCTCTTGGAAGCAACATCTCTGTAGCTCGCCCCTCCCTCTCCACCTTCCCGGTGATGGCAGTGATGGTGGCAGTCTTGGCAGCCCAGCTCAGTGGTGTTATGGGCGTCTAGAACCTGCTCCAATGATTTTGTAATCACCTAATTTCCTGTATTAAATCTCTCCTGGCTTAAAATAGCTGGAGAGGTTTTCTGTTTCCTGCAACTGAACCCTAACTGCTATAGGAGTCACACCCCATTGCTCACAGTTTTTAGGATGAGATGAGGTGAGATGGGGGGGGGTTGCTACACAGCTTTGTAAACTGTAAAGCCTTTTACATCTGTGAGGTGTTTTTCAAGGAAGGGTACCCCTTTTGTTGGGCTTCCCAGGTGGCTCAGTAGCAAAACAATCTGCCCGTCAGTGCAGGAGATGCAGGAGACCTGGGTTCGATCCCTGGGCTGGGAAGATCCTCTGGAGGAGGAAATGGCAACCCACTCCAGTGTTCTTGCCTGGAGAATCCCATGGACAGAGGAGCCTGGCGGGCTATAGTCCATAGGGTCGCCAAGAGTCGGCCATGACTGAGCATGCAAGCATATCCCTTTTGTCAGGGGAGACTAAACATGATAGAACCCTGTGACCAGCCACTTGTTTACACATTCTTTTACCTGGAACTGCTGGGGCAGGACACAGCCTGAAAGAATTTAGGTAATTTGAGTGGGTCACCTGCTTTCAGAGGCTGAAAGGGTTCTGCTGTGGATTCAGGGGAATTCTGCCTCTCTGTCCAAGGTTAGCACAATGACTTGTGTGCCACAGCAGCTGGGACAGGTGGGAGGTTTCCTGGTGTGAGCCTGAAAATTCAGCTACCACAAGACTCCCACCTACCCGCGCCTGGGATCCCCCATTAACTCACTAGTTTGTGTTAAAGCCCACTTTAATGCCTTACCCCTCCAAGTTGAATCTCTGTATTTACCAAACGTTCCCTTCCCCTCCTATCAGGTCTGAAGGATCTCCCTTTCTGTGGCGAATAACATGCTCATGGTCATGGCATTTGCCCCTATTTCCTGCCACAAAATGAGGGCTCTCTGTGGGGTGAGGGGCCAGCCAGGTGGCCTTGGGGGCTGTGAAGCTGGGAGGAAGCTGGGCTGGGGCTTGGCTGCCAGAACAATCCAGGCTCCACTCCAGCCCATCAGGGGGCTTGAAGCTGAGTGGGCAAGATAAACCGTTTCAGTGGTTTTTAGGAGCCCTAATCAATTACGAGGCAGGGCAAAGCCCTCAGGGACAGATAAAGCCAGCCCCGCGCTCCAAGCCCAGTTGGAGCCAACGTGTGTGTGGTTTGAACTTTCGTGTGGCTTGGAAAGTCCGCCCGCCTTTGCTGGAGTGGGTTACTCCGTTCCCAAACTGCAATGCAGTGACGCGAATGGCCCTGGACCCCCCAAACCAGCCCTGAATGATGTAGGTAGCTGGTCCTCTGTCCCTGCAGGGTTCTACAGGCTTGGGGAAGAGAGGCTGGGCGTGCTATACCCCTGGTTCTTGCCGGTGGCTCGGGGTTGTAGAAACACTCCGTTGCCGGAGGCAGGCGAGACCTTTGCGACGGGGAGTTGAGCTGCTACAGGTTTGCTTCTCTGCTCCTGCTTCCAAACTAAAAAGCCCACTGATCTGCCCACTTTCAGATTCCATCTTCACCACGGCTGCCTCCAGGACACATAGTCGCCCCGCGCGGGGGAAGCCCAGGACACTAGGGACACCGCCTGGAGCCTGGGCGCATAGCACTCAGTCGGGTTTTTTTTTTTTTTTTTTTCCTCCTTCCAGCTTGTGGTTTCTTGTTTAACCTCTAAGGTACCAGAAGATCTGGAAGGCTCACAGGCAGGTCTATGGCCGGCTGGGGAGAGGCTGGGCACCACAGATCCCAGCACCGCCAGTGGTCAGTGTCTGTAGTGCTTGCATGCGGCAGAGCAAAGCTGCCCGGTGAGGTGGACGGACGCTGGGCTGGCAGGCACCCATCTGATAATGCCGCATCCCCTGGGAAGCCAATGCCAGTCTGTGGGGGCCACAGCAAAAGAGATTCAGGAACAGGTGCTGCCTGGGAGGGAGACTCGGGCGCCTGGCAGAGCTCAGTGATGCTCGCACCCTCCAGGGACCTTCCTGCCTCCACAGAAGGTGGGGACAGAGAGAGGCGAGCATGGAGAGAGAGAAAGGGAAGTGGGAAGAAACTGGTCACGGAGGAGGCTATTTTTGTTCTTTGCTACAGCTGCACGCAGTGCTCTGACCAACTAGGCAGAGAAAAATCAGGCTGGTTCCTGCTGAAACGAACCTTAAATTTGGGGTGGGGGGCAGGGAGTGGGAGGTGCACAGGAAAAGGGTGAAGAGGGGAGAAATCCCTGAGGATACAGCACAGTCTCCAGAAAACTTCACTGCACAAAACACCACCGGGCCCCCTCCCTCCACCACCGCAGATGCCTCGGCGTTAACCATGGCTGCCAGAAGTGGGCCATCCTTTGCCTTCTGGGTGACACCTTGGGCAAGACCCAGTCAAGATTGGGCATTTGTTCATCACTGTCTTCTGCTGTTGGGCCTCGTAGAGCCTTATCTCTTCCAGCAAGGGGCAAGACTCCTGGGTGGTGTCAGTTACCATGGTCACCTTAGCACCCAGTTGTTGTTCAGTTGCTCAGTCGTGTCTGACTCTGCGACCCCATGGCTTCCCTGTCCATCACCATCTCCCAGAGTTTGCTCAAACACATGTCCATTGAGTCAGTGATGCCATCCAACCATCTCATCCTCTGTCATCCCCTTCTCCTGCCCTCAGGCTTTCCCAGCATCAGAGTCTTTTCCATTGAGTTGGCTCTTCTCATCAGGTGGCCAAAGTACTGGAGCTTCAGCATCCGATCCAGCAAACAATGCTTCCAGTGAATATTCAGCGTTGATTTTTTTTAGGATTGACTGGTTTGATCTTGCTGTCTAAGGGACTCTCAAATTTCCCTTGTGCCCATTTGCAGCCAAACCCACTCTTTAACTCTCAGTATTGGCCACCACTGATCTGCTTAACTGGCAAATGTCCCAAACAGGAAACTGTTAGGGATCAAGGCCCTAGAGTGAGACTCTTGAGGCCCTGATTGTCTAAGTCAGCAGTTCCCAAAGTGTGTTCCAAGGATCTCTGTAGTACC
>SJYD01062157.1:112477-124053 GCA_006408635.1 Nanger granti
GTATATCTTACCATCTGTTTGTGTCAGCTTAGCTTTTGTTCATCAATTTCCTAGAGTTTTCAGAGTACATGTCTTTTGCCTCCTTAGGTAGGTTTACTCCTAGGTATTTTATTCTTGATCTAGGTTTTAAAGAGGTCACCTTTTAAATACAGACTTTGAAAAATTATTATGCAGGACTAAAAGGGACTGAGCAATACCAAATTACAGTATTGAGTTTCTTAAAGTGTTAAGTATTATTGGTCCCAGTTGCTAGGAGTCTAGCAGGCTCTTCATTTAAGGACCTCACTGTGTATGTGTATGAGTGTGTGTATAGGGGCAGGGGGATGTCCTGTTAGAGCCAGGAAACCCATTCAATTATAACACCAAGGGAAGGAGCACAGAGATGATGTGAGGAGTCAAGGAAAGCCTTCTTAAAGAATGATAGAACTGGGTTTTGAAGACTGAATAGGAGTCTTCCAGGTTGGACAAAGCAGGAAAGGTCATTCTAGCAAAGGATATAACCTGTGGAAAGGAATGGAGGCTTGAAAGAGCAGATAATTATAGTAATTTGGGGAATGAGTGGATGTATTGTGGCATGTGCCAGAGGGAGTGGTCAGAAATGAAGTTGAAGAGAGAAAGGAGAGAGACAGAGTGAAAGAGAAGAAATGCCCACCCCTTTTCCCATGGCAATTGGAGATGTGGTCTCCGCCCAGGTTTCACATGTCGGCAACAAAAAGATCTCTGGTTTCCGAGATTTCAGCTGACCAAGTCTCATGTATTCTCTGTGCTGTGTTTTGTCCTAGTTTGGGTTGATTTTTTTACGCTTTTATGTTTTTATTTATCAAAACTTGCACAAACCTGACCTCATTCAAAATGACACAAAACACACAACCAGGACACGCAGAGAAGCAGACACAGTGCAAGGAGTTTATCTGGGAGGTGATCCACAGAGACATCAGTAAGGGCACAGGAGGGAATGAGACAGGGAAGGGGAAAAAATAGTAGAGAGAGGGTGAATAAGCAGATGAGAAATAGACTCAGTCCTGCCAGGTTGTCTGGGAATGAATGTTGAATTTACCTGAGGGGTGATAGAGTTGGGCTATTAACCCCCCAGTCCCATCAGTCATTAGTTAAGGGTTGCTCCTTTAGGGTGGTAACTCCTGGGTCCTCATAGAGTGCCCGGAAGCCAGGGAAAACCCTCAGGCAAAGAGCTGGACTATGAAAGCTGCATATCAATGGCATATGCAGAGGTACCCATTACAATTATATACATTTCTCCAATCACCTATTATGTCTATATCACTGTGCTGGAGAGGTCTTGAGCCTACCTGGGGCCAAGGAGGATGCCAATGTGGATGGAGTCAAAAGCAGATCAGACCCAGGCCCACCCTGGGGTATTCTGGGCTCCATCTTGCTGTGGTCCACATGACACAGACTCAGGGGTAAAGGGACGGATGTTTGTCTTTTGTGTCTGGCTTCTTTCACTGAACCTAATGTCTTCATGGTTCACCCATGTTGTAGCCTATGTCCAAATTTCATTCCTTTTTAAGGCTGAATGATATTCCATGGATAGACCATATTTTGCTATGGACCTCTCAGTCACCTCCACTTTTTGGTTATTGAGAGTAATGCTGCTTTAAACATGGGTGTGCAGTTATCTCGGAGAAGGCAATGGCATCCCACTCCAGTACTCTCGCCTGGGAAATCCCATGGACGGAGGAGCCTCATAGGCTACAGTCCATGGGGTCGCTAAGAGTTGGACACAACTGAGCAACTTCACTTTCACTTTTCACTTTCATGCATTGCAGAAGGAAATGGCAACCCACTCCAGTGTTCTTGCCTGGAGAATCCCAGGGGCAGAGGAGCCTGGTGGGCTTCCGTCTATGGGGTCGCACAGAGTCGGACACCAC
Source organism: Nanger granti (assembly GCA_006408635.1). NCBI lineage: Eukaryota > Metazoa > Chordata > Mammalia > Artiodactyla > Bovidae > Nanger > Nanger granti. Next base: position 114,367 of record SJYD01062157.1, read on the forward strand.
TGATGCGACTTAGCAGCAGCAGCAGCAGTGCAATTATGTTTGAATCTCTGCTTGCAGTTCTTTGGGGTCTGTACCTAGAAGTGGAATTTCTGGGTCACAGTGCAATTCGATGTGTAACTTGTTGAAAAACCATCATCCTGTTTTACACAAAGGCTGTACCATTTTCCATTCCCTCCAGAAATACATAAGAATCTCCTTTAAAGACACTTGGGTACTGCTCTTACCACCAGCTGGGGTGGTATGGAGGATAAGGACCTTCCCCACTCCACAGAAGGATTGTGGCAGGTTCAAGTGAGGACCTGGACTTCCCAGGTGGCTCAGTGGTAAAGAATCTGCCTGCCACTGCAGGAGATGTGGATTCGATCCCTGGGTCGGGAAGATCCCCTGGAAGAGGACATGGCAACCCACTCCAATATTCTTGCTGGGAAAATCCCACAGACAGAGAAGCCTAGTGGGCAACAGCCCATGGGATCACAAAGAGTCAGATATGACTGAGCACCTAAACAACAAGTGAGGATACACCCAGACTTACATGGCAAGGGTTGGTGACAGCTGAGGGTGCCCTTCGGTCTCTGAGTGTCCAGTTCACTCAGCTATGGGCTGCATCATTTCAGCTGGACTATGTCATGGTGCTGGTCAGCTAGGAGGACATGGGCTTGAATCCGCCTTTCCTGGGGCTGGGTGACCACCGACAAAGGAGTTTGCCATCCTTAGCCTCCGTTTCCTTCTCTGTTCAAACAAATGGGAAGCGTAATTGGGCAGGGGCGGCCACTCAGTGAGGTCATGTGAGTCTCAGGCTTAGCATGCAGGGCCTGGCAGATAGTATGTGCTCAGTCAGTGGACATCACTATCATGATCTGTTTCCGGGGATCCCTCTGTGGGTGAGCGTCTAGGTGGCAATGCAAGAATGTAAAGTCAAGGTTATGAGACTCCTTGATGTCCATTTCTGTGCTAGGATTTGGGGCTGGAGTACAGTGGGGGATGCCATAATACACTGCCCAGGTTACCTTTAAGAAAGCACTTGGGACTTTCCTGGTGGTCCAGTGGCTAAGACTCCACGCTCCCAATGCAGGGGGCCTGGGTTCGATCCCTGGTCAGGGAACTTGATCCCACCATGCTGTAACAAAGGTTGAAGATCCCGTGTACTGCAACTAGACTTGGTGCAGCCAAATGAGTAAATAATTAAAATAAATATATTGGAAAAAAAAGAAAGCACTTGCTGCTCTGGTTTGTGGGTTTTATTCAGGGGCCCCCTCTGGCTATAAGGACCTTCAGGGGCAGCCTCAGCTAGAGTGCCTTGGTCAAAGTCATGCCCTTCCAGTAACCTTTTAATGTGGGGATATAAACATCTAGGCATTTAGGCCCACCTCTGGACAACTCGGTGGAAGACTAAATGATGCCCCACAGGCCCGTAAGGTGTCCATGCCCTAGTTCTAGGAATCTGTGTGTGTCACCTCACATGGCAAAAGGGACTGTGCAGATATGATTAAGGATCTAGAAGTGGAGAGGTTATCCAGGTAGAACCAATGGGGGGCTTCTAAGAGGATGGCAGAGGATCAGGGTCACAGAAGGAGATGTGATGATGGAAGCAAGGGTCAGAGTGATGTGCCTGCTGACTCTGAGGTTGAAGCTTGCACCCAGGGCCAAGGGATGTCTGCCAATGGCCTCTGGAAGCTGGAAAATGCAAAGAAACAAATGCTCCCCTGAAGCCTCCAGAAGGAATGCAGTCCGGTTGACACCTTGATTTTGGATTTCTGATCTCTTGAACTCTAAGAGAATAAACGTGTGGTAGCGGAAGGCAGCAAGTCTGAGGGAATTTGCTCTAACATAATAGGAAACTAGTACAAGTCTGAATGTGGGGCCGGCTCCAGCCCTCCCTCTGCTCAATCCTGCTCTCCTCCTGCCCTTCCACAGGGGTTGGTGCAGCAGGCTCTCCCTGATAAGCATCCTGTGTCTTAAACTGCATCTCAGAGTCTGCTTCCCAGGGAACCCAACCTGCCACAGCTCACACACACACATACACATGTGCATGTGTACACGCACGTGTTTGTGTGTATATATGTATATTGTAGTTTAGTCGCTCAGTCATGTCTGACTCCTGCAACCTCATGGATTGTAGCCTGACAGGCTCCTCTCTCCATGGGATTCCCCAGGCAAGAATACTGGAGTGGGTTGTCATTTCCTTTTCCAGGGGATATTCCCAATCCAGGGATCAAACCCACGTCTCCAGCTTGGCAGGTGGATTCTTTACCACTGAGCCACTGGGGCAGCCCATATGTATGTAATATGTGTATATGTGTATGTATACACACACATATATTTATATATTTTACAGTTTTATTATGGACAATTTCAAACAGACACAAAAGTAGCATGAATAATGATCTTCTGTGATCTCGCACCCCCAGCTCAGATAATTGCCAATTCATGGTTAATCTTATTTGATCCATGTGGGAATGGTAATTTAAAGGGCAAAGCAAAGCTCTCATCCTAGAAAACGTTCTGGTCCACGTGGGGACTTCAGAAGGTGCAGACATCTCTGAGGCCAAGAGAATGCCAGGCCACAGTCCCCATGTCAGTGAATACGGGCCCAGGGCACAGAGAAGCAGCCTTAGAGAAAGGCAAGGCAGAGGAGATGCAGCCAGAGCAGCAGGGCAGTTCCACCTTGAAGAGTGGGTCCTAGGTCATGGGCAAGCTCACCTAAAGGGTCCCAAGTCTGGGCAGGAGGCAGGTGATGTGTGAAGGGACAGTGGCAGGCAGCACTTACCTTTGTGTTACACTCCATTGTCTTTCTGATCTTCCCTTAAAGAAATAAGCCTCTCCTGCTTCTACATGACCCTGTCAACAATAGCAATGTGAGAATAGTGCCAGGTGCTGGGCCAAGCACTTTACACAGGTCTTCTCACAAGTCTGTCCAACAACCCTAGGAAAGTGAAAGTGAAGTCGCTCAGTCGTGTCCGACTCTTTGTGACCCCGTGGACTGTAGCCCACCAAGCTCCTCTGTCCATAGGATTTTCCAGGCAAGAGCACTGGAGTGGGTTGCCATTTCTTTCTCCAGGGGATCTTCCCGACCCAGGGATCGAACCCAGGTCTCCCGCATTGCAGGCAGACGCTTTAACCTCTGAGCCAACAACCCTAGGAGGCAGACACTATTTTTATCCCTATTTCAGTGAGACTCAATGAAGTAAGGCCACTTGGCCAAGGTCCCATAGATGGTGTATTAGTTTCCTAGGACTGTTATAACAAATGACCACAGACTGGGTGGTTTACAACAATAGAAATAGATTCGCTCACAGTCCTAGAGGCCAGCAGTTTGAAATCAAGGTGTTGGCTAGGCTGCACTCCCTCCAGCGGCTTTAGGGCAGAATGCTTCCTTGCCTCTTCCCACTTCTGGTGGCACCAGGCATCCCTTGGCTTGTAGCTGCATCACTCCATCTCTGCCTCTGTCTTCACATAGCCTCCTTTCCTCTTCCTATGTCTTCTCTGTATGTCTTTTACCAGGACACTTGTCACTGGATCCAGGGTCCACTTGGATAATTCAAGATCTCATCTCAAGATCCTTACTTGAAACACATCAGCAAGCACCCTTTTTTCCAAATAAGCTTGCATTCCCTGGTTCCAGGGGTTAAGACATGGACATACCTTTCTTGATGCCGGCAGTCAACCCATGACAGGTAGGAAGAGGGGGACTAGGGGTCTGAACCTAAGAAAAAGGATCTGCTGTTCCTGGCATGTGATACAGTCTTGCCAAGAAGAGCAGGACCAGTAGGAGCCCCTTGTCCTAGTTTTATGACGTGGCCACAAGGTCTTTGACACACCTCCCATGGAAAGGTGGTATCACTGCCTCTCACCTTGAATCTGGGTGGGCTTGGAACTCATTTGTAACCAAAAGAATGTGACATGACCTCCAATGGTGCATCAGAAAAGGTGTCTGCCTTTTTTGTGGAACCATTTGCTTTTGGAGCCCTGAGCTGCCATGTGGACTGACTGACTGCCCTGAGGCTGCCATGCTGGCAGGAAGCCCAGACCACATGGAGAGGTCCCACCTAGGTATTCTGCCCAGTAGCTCTAGCTGAGACAGCCGACACCCAGCACCCCCTGCCTCCAGATAATTCCAGCCCCATCTATCCAGTCTCCCCGCTGAGGCCGCAGAAATGATGGAGCAGAGACAAGCTGTCCCCACTGTCCCCTGTTTGAGTTCCTGACCCACAGAATCTGAAGATAAGAAAATGGCTGCTCTGTGCCACTAAGTCTGGGGGTGGTTGGTCACACAGCAGTAGTAATCAGGACACCTCCTTGTCTAGAGAAAGCCCCAAACTGGAGGTCATCAGTTCCTGAGAAATAAATCTGATTCAGAGAGAGACAAAGAAAATGTATCCTGTTTGAACCAGCAACCCTGCCCCAATTCCCGGTGGTTCTGTGATGAGAGATGGGGCAGGGGTAGGGCATAGAAAAAGGAAACAGCTCCTTTCAAGCATGAGAAACCGCCCCTCCCCAAACTCACTCACAGACAGAGCCTTGGGGCCTGAGGCTGCAGCCAAGCCTCCCCCCAGCTGCCTTCCCTCCAGCCTCTGCCAGTGGAGCCCAGCAGCAGTTACCATTTCCTATGCAGCTGACAGCAGGCCCCCCCTACCCCCAACACCGGCCCCATCCCTCCACAGGCCCTGACTGCATGCCCCCAGGGGCCCAACCTACCCTAGCCCAAGGGGCTGAGCGCTCCTCTATTCCTGCCTTTGCCAGGGCTCGGGGTCTGTCTGCAGCCCCGGCTGCCAATTATAGCACAGGCTCACTCACTCGCTGGGTTGGATCTTGGGATTTTTGTCATTTGCTATGCGGAGGTTTTCTTTCTGACTAATTTGTTTACCAGGTTTAATTCTTCAATCATGTTTTCATTTTACGAGATTTCAGGGTAATTATGAACTTTGAATAAATCCATCTGAGGTACCAAAGTGCGCTCCGCTACACGAGGGCCTGCCATTCTGTTGCTACACTTGAGATTTGGTGTGAATAGGACCTTTCCTGCCCGCCCCCACCCCTCAACGCCAGCAATTGAAAACAGCTGGGCCTCTAGGAGCCAAGGTCGGGATTTGAGAAAAAGCCACAAGCTGAAAACCACATCGGAGTTGGGGAGAGATGGAATCAGGCGAGTGTGTGAGTAAGGCTCCAAAACCTGTGAGAATCTGGCCTCTCTCCACCCACCTCGCCCAGGCTGCTCCCCCCACCCCAGGGCATCTGGCAGAGACACCCAAGGCCCCGGCTGCCCCAGCATTGCCAGCTGAATGTCTGCCGCGGCAAGATGCAGTGATTCCTGGGAGAGGACCAGATGCAGAGGCCAGAGCCTCGGGCCCTAGTTCCAGTTGCATAGCCCTCAGCAGCACGGCCATAGGCAAACTTTCTGACCCCCAGGAATAAAGTAGAAATAGATCGAGGGGGATGATGACCCCCTCCACTTTGCAGGCTTGTCACGAAGGACCTGCTGTATGAAGCGGCATTTTGTAAGCTGTACCATTTGGTACAGTTGTGAGGTGGTGGTGTTGTGGAACAAAGTCTCATGGTTGTATCGGCAGGGTCACACTGGCAGGCTGGGGTGACGTGACACCCAAACAAAGGCAGGAAAGGCCACCAGGCCCCTAGATGTTTTGCCTCCATCACCGTTTCACAACCAGTGTGTCCAGGCTCCTGCTTGTGCTGGGATGGTCTCTATGGAGTGTGTAAGCCTGTGAACTGTGACTCTGATTCCCAGTACCTTATCAATGCTACACAGGAGGACTGCATTAGTCCCACATCTTATCGGTACCAACAAATTAGAATTGCCTAATTTGCATATCCATACCAAGTCCACAGCCAGCCCAGCCGGGTGGGTAGTGCGGGGTCCCCTAATCACAACTAAGATCAATGGTTTAGGCTTAGCTAATTTACATGCAGCCAATCATAGCCAAGGAGTGAACAGGAAAGCTGCTAGGGGAACCAATCGTATGAAGGGAATTCTCTACCACAGAGTATAAGCCCCTGAACTTCCCCAGCTGGGTGGCGCTCACTCCCACCTCAGGAGAGATGCCACAGGGGGCTTCGGACTTGCTCTGACAAGGATCCGGTGCTGGATCCCATCCACAGTGTCAGCCTCAGTGGCCAAGGACAAGAGGAAGGGAGTGGGTGTACCATCGTTCTGTTTGGGATCTCTCAGAAGCAAGCCTGAGCCCAAGATTCAAGGGCAGGACGCACCAGCAGGGGCATGCTGATATGCGGGAAGACAGTTAATAAAGGATGCACGAGCCAGCCAGGCACCTCTGTGGGGAACCGTAATGGGCTGAACTGTGCCCTTCTACAAATTCATAGATTGAAGTCCTAACCCCTAGGACCTCCGAATGTGGCCGCATCTGGAGACAGGATCTTTAACGAGGTGATTAAAGTAACATGAGATCATTATGATGAGCCCTGATCCAATCTGACCGGTATCCATAGGACAGACACATACACAGAGGGATGACTGTGTGAAGATAGGAAGTGAGGAAGCTGGGGAATTCATCCACTAACTTGCACCAGCCATTCACTGGGGGCTGTTTGCGGGGGAGGGCACTGATTTGCAGCCCTAGTCTGCCTGGGGGCAGGCAGAGCAGCATTGGTCACCAGTTGAAGCCCGCAGGGGAAGAAACTCAGGGATTACCATTTGAAAGTCGAGCCTGGATGCCCCAAATGGTAAGACCGAGGGGACTTGTGGGCGGCAAAAGTGATGGTGGCTCCTGAGATGTATAATAGGCTAGCTTAGGTACCTGCCTAATAAGCAGTAAGCTTGTTTTTGTCCAGTTGCTCAGTCATGTCTGACTCTTCGTGACCCTATGGACTGCAGCACACTAGGCTTTCCTGTCCTTCATCATCTCCCGGAGCTTCCTCAAATTCCTGTCCATTGAGTCGGTGATGCCATCCAAGCATCTCATTCTCTGTCATCCCCTTGTCCTGCCTTCAATCTTTTCCAGCATCAGGGTCTTTTCCAGTGAGGAGGCTCTTCCCATCAGATGGCCAAAGTACTGGAACTTCAGCTTCATCATCAGTCCTTCCAATGAATATTCAGGGTTGATTTCCTTTCGGATGGACGGTTTGATCTCCTTGAAGTCCAAGGGACTATGGCACTAAGCGGCTATGGTCTTTAATCTCTGCCCCAAAGGACTATGTGGTGTGTCTCTTCATTGGAAACTTTAGCTAGAATATATACTTTTATATTGGATTATCCATGTAATATTGCATGACCCTGTAATACAGTGCAAAGGTGACCTCTGGTTAGTTTTCATGCCAAAGCCCGTGGGCTGAACGGACATGGACACAACTCACTGTGGTCTTGAATTCCTGCAACTTTGGTGCCCTCCCTCGTGAGACTGAGAGCACGTCAGCGCCTCTTGCTAATTTTAGACTCATACACTTGGCTCTGGTAGGATGAGGATGCTTTGAGTCAGGCTTCTTGGTTTCAACCAACTGAAACTGATGTTACCCAAGTTCAGTAGGAAAGGGATTTCTGGAAGGTGTGGGGTGGTCCACCGACTTGACAGAAAGGAATAAGGCTCATAGCGGAGAGCGCTCTAGTAGGTGTGGGGAATGGCCAGCACCTGCCCCAACCCTCACCAGCCTCCGGAGGGCACTGTCACTGCTGGCCCTTTGAGGTTGCCACCGTGGGGTCATTGTCCCTGCCTCTCTACGACATTCCCTGGAGATTCAGTTGGGGCTCTCTGGGTCGCCCTATCAGAGTGGCCTCTCCATGTGGTCTTTCCAACACGGCAGCTTAGAACAATGGGGTTTCTTACACATCAGCCCAGGGCTTCCAAGAAAGAACACCAGACAGAAGCTGTATCATCGATTATGATCTATTGTTGTAAATCAGAATGCATCACTTCTACCACATTCTATCCATCCCATATAAATCTGAAAAGCCAGTCTATATTGACTTTTCTAACCCCCAGGGAAGGGGTTAGATTCCTCCACCCTTTGATGAGAGGACTGTGAAATAATTCAGGGACATGCTTTAAAACTGCCACAGTAGGCTAGGAGATGGCAAACAGCCACTTGGCTTGACAGTTTGATTGGACCAACACATTTTTCCTTCTTGATTTTCTAATTTGGCTGCTTGTTTCCCATGATGCAGATAGGCCTGGCTCAAACTCCAGGCCACATGTTAGTAACTAACATGTTTGCACCCTGTTGGTTGGACCCACCGACTCCAGTTCATCCCACTTCATCATTATGCCAGGAGAGCTCATTCCAACTGAAATTTGACTATTGGTTTTTAATTTTGGTGCCATTTTTCATGCTGATGGCTCTTCTGGCTGACAGTGAATTACCCTGGGTGCAAATTAAATACAATAGAATTGCTAATAAGGCCATTAGAATACGCTGACAGGAGGAAATCTACAAGTTGTCAGACCTGGGTGGGCTCTCCACTTGCCTTTGGGACAGAATTCACTTGACTTCAAACGGACCTGTGCCTGGGATGGGTTCAAATATTGGAAACAGACACCTGCAGGCACCCGGAGGGACTGAGCGAGTGACTGCAAGGCCCTCGAGCCTACACTGGTTCGGCTGTTTCTCTTTGCAGGAAAAATCTTGTCCTGTGAGTACACGTGTCCCTAGGGATCTCTGTCTAATGTTCCATACACTCTTCTCATGCAGGGAAGTGTCGAGATTTAATTCTCCACCTCCAGGCCCACAAGGAAGGCACCAAATATCTGGAACAATGAACAGTGTTTTCACATTTCTAAATTTAGGCGGAAGGTGGGAACACACCAGCAGTTCTCCTCTTGTGTCTAATTCTGAGCAAAGATAGAGTCTTTATCTGTTGGAGACTTTGTCGTTGCATGGTCAGTTCCAGTTCCAGTTTCTTTTCTTTTTTTTTTTTAATCCCTACAAAAACTGACTGAGAGATATAGATTCAGGAGCTGGACTGTAAGGGTGGGCTCGCTGCTGAAGAGTGGTTCTGTAATACATCAGGAGGTGTTAGACCTTCAGAGGAGATAGGAGGTGGTCTTGAAGGGTGAAGCTGTAAACGCGGAGGCTGTGCAGTGCTATTGTTTGGGGAGGGGCAATGGGTTGGAGACCATTGGTAAGAGGAGGACCCCACTGCATCAGTAACAGCTAACAATTATTGAACACTGCCTGCTCTATCTAGCCACTTGAAACACATTTCATCATCACATTAGCCCTCTTCTCTGTAGATTATGGTCATCACCCCCATTTAGAGGATGTCAATCTTGAGGTTAGGTAATTTTTCCAAGGTCACCCAACAAGTTTACTTCATCCAGTGTTTTTAGACTGGATTCAGATGCCAGAGACTGACTTAAAGAAGAAAGTTATTCTTTCTTAGAAAAACAAAGATGGGGGACTTCCCTGGTGGTACCGTGGATAAGAATCCACCTGCCAGTGCAGAGGACACAGGTTCGCTCCCTGGTCTGGGAAGATTCCACGTGCCACAGAGCAACTAAGCCTAAGTGCCACAGCTTCTGAAGACTGCGTGCCTAGAGGCTGTGCTCCACAGCAAGAGAAGCCACTGAAGTGAGAAGCTCGCACACTACAAGAGAATAAAAGGCAGGGAGAGCCTTCTTTAAGCCTCCTCCTTCCTACTGCCTGAAGTGTAGAGTGTGGTCCTAAACGCTAGAGCGCGTGCAGCCACCTTGAACCAAGAGGTGGAGATAGGGTTGCCCCCAC
>SJYD01062158.1:12471-64772 GCA_006408635.1 Nanger granti
AGGCCAAGCTTGTGCAAGACCTGTAACTTTATTTTCAAAAAGGAGCTTATATACCTTAAGTTTTACATAATGGAAGATGCAGAGTTATGCAGGGGCATCAGTCCTGACGTTTATTGATACCAGGCTCTTTCTGCACACCATTCCGTATACAAATTTCTCAGGTGATTTATATCATCTTCTGGTAAGGAGGCCTGCTAATATTTTATGCCCTTTTTTTCTTCATAAATGTTAATCGACCAAAATACGCATTTTCCTTTGAAGTGTTTTTTTCTTTCCTTCACCGCCCTCAGAGTACTAAGTAAAGCTACATTCTTATAGAACAAAGGTGCAGTGGGTTATAACAAAGTACTTAACTCAAAGATCTAATGTTGCTAATGCCAAGGCTACTACCTGTTTTTTCTATATACCAACAATATCAACAAATAAAAAAATGAAAACATGGCAGCAAATATTGGCTCAACAATGAAACACTTAACCAGTTCTAGTCTAATGATTTTTAACCCCTCAAAAGCCTCTACATACCTAGAATAAGATCTAATGTTGCTAATGCCAAGGCTACTACCTGTTTTTTCTATATACCAACAATATCAACAAATAAAAAAATGAAAACATGGCAGCAAATATTGGCTCAACAATGAAACACTTAACCAGTTCTAGTCTAATGATTTTTAACCCCTCAAAAGCCTCTACATACCTAGAATATTTTAAGCTTCCTGTGCCTCTCGCAGTTGGGAGGCTGTAAACAATCACATGTGTAGTTGAAAAAGTCTGGATAAACCTGTCAGGCAAGTTAGAAAGCTATCAAAGGGATTTGTATTGAAACACTCCAATTATGCCCAGGAAACTTATTAACTAGAGCTCTAAGTTAATTTTCTTCAGAGAAAAGTGGTCGGGAACAACCCCCCATTGGCATCAGAAAAGCTAGTGAAAAATAGCTGGACAGGAAAACTCTGGTTTTGGGGTAGATGCTCGAGCAGTTCCAGGGGACCGTTCAAGTCCTGACTTGCCTTTGTCTGTCAGGCCTCTTCCTCTTGACCTTTGTCATGGGTGGGATCTCCCGTGCTGGCTCCCGACACTCTGGGACCTCTTCTGGTCTGTACAGATTCAGCTCTTCATTCACCTTGAAGCACTGGCTACAGAGCTTTTGAGCCTCTGATTTTTTTAAGTTTCCTTGTGGTAGGGGTTTCTGAGAAGTTTCTTGGTCAGCTTTGCCGGAAGGTAATTATTCACTCTCACAGTTACCCTGGCCACCTGGAGGGAAAAAAAAAAAATTAAAAGAGAAAGAGCAGTAGAGAATGGCATTGGTTTGGAGAAGAGGGTGAAGATGGATGGGAACGACAGCTTCAGGAGAAGGGGTGGGGGCAGAGAAGGGTTATGTGCCAGGCAAGGACAGGGGAGAGTGTCTTCTGGGGTGCGGTCAGTGGGCAAGAGGAGTTTGAGTGGGTTCAACTCACCTTGACATGTTTTTGGACCTCAGTTGAGAGGAGGTCTTCATCTTTTTGTCCCAAGTAACAGGAGGCAGGTGTTTCATAACTACTCTGGAGCCTTGTGGCTTCCCAGTTATCTTAGTCATTTTGAGGCCACCCAGTTGTCTGCTCCAGAGCCCCTGAGCACCCTTATATATACCCCTACCCAGGGAGACAAACCCTGAAGGTCTATGAGGTCAGCAAGTTTCTTCCCTAGCCAATGGTGGCCCTGGGTGAGACTAGAAATCACAAAGCCCCATCCTGACACCTCTAGCAGAGGATGGGGAGCGATTCACATATTTTGGTGGGAGAAATGAGGCATTTGTAATTCCCCTAAGGAGGCCTCCAAACTCACCTGTCATGCTCTTCTCTCTAAGTCAGCCATGATGGGTCTCACGGCAGTGAGAGTTTGTCTCCTCCAAACCTTGTCTTTTATATCTATTTATGACTGCAAAAGTGTAAGGGAATTTACAATAATCTGCAAAAGATACAGTTTAAGCAGCCCCAGGTAATGTACATTTATTTTCTTTGTTCCATACTCTCAAAATAACTGACAATTAAGAATGAATTTCATTTAAAACCTATTTTTAAAATTTAGAAAGATATTTTATGTTAAAATATAAGGCAATTTTGTTCTTTTCAAGCTAAAAAAAGTTTGTACCATGCAGTGAATACTTTATTTCACTGATTTAGATGTAAATAAATGCACATTGTGTATTTTTACCTTGACAATTTTTGTGGTATCACTGTGTATTTAGAATCAACTGCTTGAACGTGTGTGTGTATTAGTACATCCCCTCGGGGACTGCAGGCTGAACAGGAAATGATCTCAAAGCCTTGCAAACCATTAAGGATGCTCTTTGGAATGGAGCAATGGTAACCATGGCAGCCTGTGTTGGTGACAATTGCTTAACAGGGTCTTCTCTTAATGAGCTCCCTCATAGAAGACAATGGATTTTTAAAAAATATCTACTAAAACTGTGGCCATATACACACATATGTGTGTGCATCTGTATATGTGTACACTCAAACATTGTACCTTGTGGATAATATATAAAATATCAAAACTGACATATATGACAACAAATGTTTAAAATGTAAACCAACCGAATTTGGTTTTGCAGAGGAAGAGTATTTAATTACTGACATTATTTTATTTTTATTTTTGGGGGGGAGATAATAAATATCTTTATTAAAAACTAATGATAAAATATTTAAATGTTTTAACTTAAAAAAATCACTATTATGCTGATGCCCAATTAAGGACACTTCTGATTTTTAATTATTATTTTTTTGTAGTTTAAGTTTTGTAAGCATAGATAAACAGAGCATACTATTAAGTTAGTTAATTATATTCATTTGTTGGGATCCAAATATGTTTGCGGTTGTTATGTTTTAGCAGACTAATACTGCTTTTTTTTCATCTTTTTACTCTATTTTTAATTTTATTTTTACTTTATTCTACTTTACAATACTGTATTGGTTTTGCCATACATTGACATGAATTAGCCACAGGTGTACATGAGCTCCCAATCCTGAAACCCCTGCCCACCTCTCACCCATATCATCTCTCTGGATCATCCCCATGCACCAGCCCCAAGCATCCTGTACCCTGTATTGAACATAAACTGGTGCTTCGTTTCTTACATGATAGTATACATGTTTCAATGCCATTTTCCCAAATCATCCCACCCTCTCCCTCTCCCTCATAGGCCAAAAGTCCATTCTATACATCTGTGTCTCTTTTGTTGTCTCACATACAGGGTCATCATTACTATCTTTCTAAATTCCATATATATGTGTCAGTATACTGTATTGGTGTACTCTTTTTAATGGCTGAGTTATATTCCATTGTGTATATGTATGGCTACTTTTGTATCCTTTCGTCTGCTGATGGACATCTAGGTTGCTTCCAGGCTATTGTAAACAGTGCTGTGATGATCATTCGGTGCACATGTCTCTTTCAATTCTGATTTCCTCGGTGTGTATGTCCAGCACTGGGATTGCTGGGTCATATGGCAGTTCTAGTTCTAGGTTTCTAAGGAATCTCCATACTGTTTTTCATAGTGGCTGTACTACTTTGCATTCCCACCAACAGTGTAAAATGGTTCCATTTTCTGCACACCCTCTCCAGCATTTATTGATTGAGAGTTTTGGATAGCAGCCAACGTGATCTGCGTAAGATGGTACCCCATTGTGGTTTTGTTTTCCGTTTCTCTGATAATGACTGATGTTGAGCATCTTTTCACATGTTTGTTAGCCATCTGTATGTCTTCTTCGGAGAAAGGAATTTAGAATGGAGCAGTAGGCTCCAACAGGTGGGGCAGGGGGAGTAGCCCACATTCCATGCAGGAAATACTGGGGGGCATTGCCCACGAATAATTTTATTATGAGAATAAAACCAAGTAAATGATGGTTCTGTTTTGATTACCATCTCCATACTCCACTATTCTAAAATAAAATTGAAAGAGACATGTGTACCCGAACGATCATCACAGCACTGTTTACAATAGCCAGGACCTGGAAGCAACCTAGATGTCCATCAGCAGACGAATGGATATGAAAGTAGCCATACATATACACAATGGAATATTACTCAGCCATTACAAAGAATACACTTTAATTAGCTCTAATGAGGTGGATGAAACTGGACCCTATTATACAGAGTCAGAAAGAAATAGGTCAGAAAGAAAAACACCAATACAGCATATTAATGCGTACTTATGGAATTTAGAAAGATGGTAATGGTAAGATTATATGTGAGATCACAGAAGAGACACAGATGTACAGATCAGTCTTTTGGTCTCTGTGGGAGAAGGCGAGGATGGGATGATCTGAGAGAATATGTTTGAAACCTGTATATTATCATATGTGAAACAGATCGCCAGTCCACGTTCTATACGTGAGGCATGGTGCTCGGGACTGGTGCACTGGGATGACCTAGAGAGATGGGATGGGGAGGCAGGTGGGAAGGGCATTCAGGATAGGGAACACATGTACACTCGTCGCAGATTCCTGTCAAGTATGGCAAAAACCACAACAGCATTGTAAAGTAATTATCCTCCAATTAAGATAAATAAAATTTAAAATATAAACTAAATTTCTTTCTTAAAAGGGCCTAATTAATTTTGGCTTTGTGACCTCCAAAAACACCAATATTTTCCTTCCTTTCTACCCTCCTTCTTCCCCCATATTTTTTTTTCTTTTCCTTTTTATTATAAAATTGTTAAGGTTTACTTTCCATTTATAGTTATCACAGAGTACTGGCTTTATTTCCCATGTTGTACAGTCCATCTTTGAGCTCAACTTTCACCTAACATGGTGTGCTTCCCACTCCCCCACCTCTGTATTGCCCCTGCCTCTTCCACTCCCCGCTGTTAACCAGTAGATTATTCTCTATATCTCTGAGCCTCCATTTTTGTTATATTCTCTACTTTGTGGTGTTTTTGGATTTTGTAAGTAATGTCATACAGTATTTCATCTAACTCTGTCTGTGTTATTTTACATAATAGTATATCTCCCATGTGGTTGCAAAATATCAATTTTCCCTTCTTCTTATAGGGTTCCTTCCTTCTATGCCTCTTTAGCAAATTACACTGCCACCCCACACATGACAAGGCCTCCCCAGCTAAGTTTCCATCTCTGCACTCACACAGAGAAACATCAAGTCCTCTTCCTCTTCTCCCATAGAAGTATATCCTGTAGTTTCAGGTCAGTGGCATGCCACTCCCCAGGACACACATGACAGGCATACATCAGGAGCAGTCAGAAACACATCCTCCCTTGAGGGGTAAGAACAAGGGTCCCAGAGGACCATGAGGAACCCAGAGGGATGATCACATTGGATGCTATGGCAGGGGCTGGGGATGTCGGTGTGATAGCTGGGCAAGTGGGAGTACTGAATTGCAGAGAACCAGCGATGCCAAAGCTGCATTCCTTAATGACCTCTCTGTGCCTGAGATGTCCTATCTGTTCCACTGCTTCTGTGAGAATGGATGCAGTACATCCAGTCTCAGGCGAGTCACAATGAGCCTGAACTTGTTCAACTGATTGTTGGAACACAACTCTCCGGGATGAAGCAGGATTGCTGAGGGAGGTACCTTTGGGCCTCCCCAGAATGGACGAGTGATGCTGGGGTTCTTAGCTGCCCATGGAGGGCTCAAGGCCCGGCCATTCACATGCTAATCTCTCATGTGTGGCCAGCAGATCAGTAGATCCTCCAGTGAGACATAAGTGACAAGACACAGAGCTTGTGAGGGGCTCATTCATGAGGCCTGAATGCAGATCTGTATAGAGGCCAGGAACCTCTCCTCTCCCAGGTTGCAAAGCTCAGGCTGATGCAGCCTAGATGCAGAGTCTGGATTCAGGTCTTGAGGGTTGCAGGTGACAGGCTGAGACTGAAGGCTTGGGTGCTTCATGTGTCCTAGACTCATTCAGAGAAGTTATGTTTAAAGCCTGTGAAACCCACGCGATTCTCACGGAGGCAGGCAGAATTAATCACATTTGTAGGCATCATCTTTCCCTGGGTCCTACTGCTCAAGGAGACCCTGGGCCTTATTTGGTGTGAGCCCGATGATGCAAGGTGCCAGGGCCCTGAGACCTGCAGCTGTGCTGGGGCTGTCGTGTATGTTGCAGGCAACAGAGTGCCCACCAGTCAAGGAGGCTGCTTTCTTCAGCAGGGAGGTAGTGGAGGAAGGAGTGGCCTTGGAGTAGGGAGAGGTGGTGCAGTCCAGCAAGTGATCCAGCTACTGGTGGAAGACATCATTGTGGAGGTTGAACAAGTGGCAAAAGAGGAACAGGAGAAGCTGTTCTCGCAGGAGCGGTAGGAAGAGTAAGAGGAGCAGGCCAGGAATATGCAAGGACTGGAGCCTCTAGTGACAAGCCCCCACTAGAGGCGCTGGAGGCATTGGTAGCCCTGCAGGGTGAGCTGAGCTCTGCAAATGACAAAGACCCCATAGCCTAATAGGCTCCAGAGGAAAGACCATCAGAAGAGAAATTGTATCTCCAGTCAGAGAAATTCCATCATCCAGAGAGGCACATCATCATGCTCAGGAGGAGGAGAAGAATCAGGGACAGGAGGAGGGGTGGAGTGAGGGAATCCATCAGCTGAGGGGAAGCCAAGGGAATTGGCGGACAAAGAAATTGGGGTTTGGGGGTGTTGTGATCTCCACAGACAGAATGCCAGCAGAGTCTGGCAACCTCTCTACCTGTACATGTCTGAGCAAATGAATATGGGAGGCTCAGTTTGGCTCGCATCTGAATAGGAGCCATGGAATTTGGCAGGGAATGGATGTCATCTGTGACTGAATACAGTAGACCAGATGACTCCAGTACATCCATGTCATCTCTTGTCAAGACAGAGAGCAGGGAAGAGACCCAGGCCTCTCTTGCTAAACGAATAAATACAGGCCCTTGCACTTGGAGAACGCAGCTGCAGGCACTGTAGATCCTGAAGTTTCAGGCAACTGACATGCCAGTTCCCAGTAAACACATGCCAGGCATACATTGAGTGCAATTTGAAAGAGATCCATCTTTGGGGGATGTGGACAAGGGTCCCAGAAGACAGACTGAATACAGTAGACCAGATGACTCCAGTACATCCATGTCATCCCTTGTCAAGACAGAGAGCAAGGAAGAGACCCAGGCCTCTCTTGCTAAACGAATAGATACAGGCCCTAGCACTTGGAGAACGCATGCTGCAGGCACTGTATATCCTGAAGTTTCAGGCAACTGACATGCCAATTCTCAGTAAACACATGCCAGGCATACATTGAGTGCAATTTGAAAGAGATCCATCTTTGGTGGATGTGGACAAGGGTCCCAGAAGACCACAGGGGACGCAGAGTGATGAGAGCATCGCCTGGTGTGGCAGGGGGTGGGGATGTCGGTGTGGCAACTGGGCAAGCGGGAGTACCTAGATGCAGAGCACCAACCTTGCCCAAACGGTACTCATATAGAACCTCTCTGAACTGAAGTAAGGGTAGTCCTGAGAGGAAACAAGTACTCCTAAAAGGGAGAATTTAAAGATGTCTGTCCTCATGCCCTTGCTCTGCCTGAGACCAACCCTGTTACTCGAGACTCTTCCTTCCCCAGCATGTGTCATGACTAGTTCCTTGACTTTGAGCAGATTATGAACCACCGCCAGATGCCCATCATGGTCAGTGACCGAGATGAAGACTTGCTTATCTCCATGATGGCTTTGAAGGGCAGGGAGATGGACAAGGGTCCCAGAAGACCACAGGGGACGCAGAGTGATGAGAGCATCGCCTGGTGTGGCAGGGGGTGGGGATGTCGGTGTGGCAACTGGGCAAGCGGAAGTACCCAGATGCAGAGCAACAGCCTTGCCAAAATGATACTCCTATAGAACCTCTCTGAACTGAAGTATGGGTAGTCCTGAAAGGAAACAAGTACTCCCAAAAGGGAGAACTTACAGATGTCTGTTCCCATGCCCTTGCTCTGCCGGAGCAAACAGGGCTCTGTTGAGTCTCAGCGGATCCCTTGTTGTTCTTCGCGAGTTGAGAGGGGTAGGGCGGGGAAATTCCTGGGTCACAGCAAGGGTGGGAAAGAGTCCTTCAAAGTCCAAAAGGGAAGGAGTGTTTCCACCAGAGAGGCCTCAGTGGATAAGGGCCTCACCCCACTTGCAAGGGACTAGCTTCTGGTATTTCTGGAGTTGCGGCGGGGTTTCTCGAGTTATGACGGGGAGCCCATGGACCCGCCCCTGTGGCCTCAGGAGAGGACAGTCTCCGTGCCAGTTGCCATGCACCTTTGAGGATTCCTCCCCAAACCCCACTTGCAAGGGACTAGCTTCTGGTATTTCTGGAGTTGCGGCGGGGTTTCTCGAGTTATGACGGGGAGCCCATGGACCCGCCCCTGTGGCCTCAGGAGAGGACAGTCTCCGTGCCAGTTGCCATGCACCTTTGAGGATTCCTACCCAGTCATCGCCTAGTCCTCAGTCCTCGTGTGGTGCTGAAGCTGGTACCTGAGATTTTCTCGCCTATGCTGACATAAATCTTGGGGTTCGCATGGAGCCCCCACAGGAAAGTCAGGCCTTGTCTTGGCTGGAGACATACATTTGTGCTTGCCTCAGCAGCTGAAGCAGCTGTGAAAGCCTCCCCGTCGAGTGGACACAGGGATCTGTGACTTGACCTCTAGGTAACAGCCAGGTCTGTCACACGTGCCAGTGTGTCAGGACTCGATCCTTGGTGTGACAGTCGACCCAGTGCAGGGCAGTCAATTTCATCTGGAGTGAACAAGGAATTTGGGTGTCTTGAGGAATGGTGGCAAGACCCCTGATGCTGTTCTCAACAGCCCTGGTTCGAGTGTCTCCTGTTGGGATGTGAAGGAAGTGCTGGGAACCCTTTCCCGACAAAGCAGGAAAGGGCCCCTCACTTGGAGCTCAGCAGGGATACTGGGGCTCTTTTACATTCATGGCGGGACCCTCACTGTTCACCTCGAGTGAGGTCGTGCAGCGCGAGAACCTTCTTGGGTCACAGCAAGAAGGTGAAAGACACTTTGAAGGTCCAAGAAAGAAGAGGTTCTTTCCCCTGAGACGCACCAGCAGACGAGGTCCTCACCCCACTTGCAAGGGAGAATCTTTTGGTTTTTCTCAAGTTGTGTGGGGGGACGTGTCCTATCGAGTTACAACGGGGAACCAGGGGCTTGCACCTGTGCACTCAGGATTGGACAGTCTCCGTGCCAGTTGCCAGGCTCCTCTGGGGATTCTTCCCTAATCGTTTCGGTTCTCAGTACTTGACTTTTGCTGAAGCCGGAGTCTGAGATTTCCTGGACCATCGAGACCTAGGTCTAGGTGTACCCCTGAGGGCCCCACAGAGGAGACAGATCTTGTCTCGCGTGGACACGTGCATGGCTACTTGCCTGAGCAGCTGCAGCAGCAGTGTCAGGCTTCATGTCGAGCAGACACAGGGATCTGTGGCTTGCCCTCAAGGCCCAAAGTGCTGTCACACGTGCAGGTGTTTCTGGCGTGGAGTCTCGAGGTGAGAGTCAAGGCAGTGCAGGGCAGACAGGTTCATCTGCAGTGGACAAGGCATTTGGGGGTCTTGGAGAATGGTGGCCGAACCCCAGATGCTCCACCTGACTTTCCTAATGCGAGCACCTCCTTTTGAGATGCGATGGCAGCCCCAGGACACCTTATACTAAGGAGCAGGAAAAGAGACTATCATCTAGAGCTTAGCAAGGTCAAACTGGGCTCCTCTTAAGTCGCAGCGGGTCCACTGGGTTTCCACTTGGGTGCGACGGTTGTGGCCGGGAAATCTTTGTGTCACAGCAAGGGAGTGAAGGAGCCCTTCCTGGTCCAAGAGGGAAGGGGTGATTTCCCACGAGACGCTGGATCGGATAGGGGCCTCAACCCGTTTGCAAAGGAGAAGCTTCTGGTGTTACTGGAGTTGCGGTAGGGTTTCTTGAGTTATCACGGGGAGCCCAGGGACGAGCCCCTGTGGCCTCAGGAGAGGACAGTCCCCGTGCCAGTTGCTAGTCACCTCTGGGGATTCCTCCCCAAACGTCTCCGGGTGCCCTGTCCTCGACTTGTGGTGAGACCAGTGCCTGAGCTTCCCTCGACCATCCTGACCTAGGTCTTGGGGGTTCCCCTGAGGCTCCAACAGAGAAGACAGGCTTCGTTTCACCTTGACACGTTCACGGCTACTTGCCGGAACAGCTGTAGCAGCAGTGTCATTCTCCATGTCGAGAGGACAGAAGGATCTGTGGCTTGCTCTCGAGTTCCAAAGTGCTGTCACATGTGACAGTGTGTCGTGTGTCGAGTCTCGGTGTGACAATCAAGGCATTGCGGGTCATTCAATTTCATCTGCAGTGGACAAGGCATTTGGGTGTCTTGATGAATGGTGGCTGAACCCCTGATGCTCCCCCCAACTTTCCTGTTGCGAGCAACTCTTCTGGGTATTCGAGCAAAGCCCCAGGGAACCTTTCTCTCAGGGGTAGGAAAGGGGACAATCATCTGGAGCTTAGCAGGGTAAAACAGGGCTCTGCTGAGTCGCAGGGGATCCCTTGTTGTTCCTCTCGAGTTGAGACCGGTAGGACGGGGAAATTTCTGGATCCTATCAAGGGGGTGAAAGAGCTATTCGAGGTCCAAGAGGGAAGGAGTGATTTCCCCAGAGATGCCACAGTGGATAAGGACCTCAACAAACTAGTATGGGAGAAGCTTCTGCTATTTCTCAAGTTGTGGCGGGGCTTCTCGAGTTACGATGGGGAGCCCATGGACCCGCCCCTGTGGCCTCAGGAGAGCCCAGTCTTCTTGCCAGTTGCCATGCGTCTTTGGGGATTCCTCCCCTGCCATCGACAAGTCCTCAGTCCTCCTCTGGTGCTATAGCTGGTACCTGAGCTTTCCTCGCCCCTGCTGACATAAATCTTGGGGTTCCCATGGAGCCCTCACAGAAAAGTCAAGCCTCGTCTTGCCTGTAGACGTACACTTGTGCTTGCCTCTGCAGGTGCAGCAGCTGTGAAAGGCTCCCCGTCCAGTTGACACAGGGATCTGTGACTTGAAATCGAGGTACCACCCAGGTCTGTCACACGTTCCAGTGTGTCAGGCTTCGAGCCTCAGGGTGAGAGTCAACCCAGTGCAGGGCAGTCAGGTTCATCTGGAATGAAGGAGGTATTTGGGGGTCTTGGGGAATGGTGGCAAGACTCCTGATGCTGCTCCCGACAGTCCTGGTTCGTGAGTCTCCTGTTGGGATGTGAGGGAAGTACTGGGAACCCTTTCCCGACATAGTATGAAAGGGCCCCTCATCTGGAGCTGAGCAGGGATACTGGGTTCATTTACATTCATGGTGGGACCCTCGGTGTTCCCCTGGACTGAGGACAGGCGGCGGGAGAAACTTGTTGGATCATAGCAAGGAGGTGAATGACACATTGGAGGTCCAAGTGAGAAGAGGTTCTTTCCCCCGAGATGCCACAGCAGACAAGGTCCTGACCCCACTTGCAGGGGAGAAATTTTGGGTTTTCTCAAGTTGTGGCGGGGTCCTCTTGAGTTACCTCGGGGAACCCAGGGACTCGGCCCTGTGCACTCAGGATTGGACTGTCTTCGTGCAGTTGCCAGGCGCCTCTGGGGATTCTTCCTTAATCGTCTCGGTGCTCAGTCCTCGACTTTTGCTGAGGCCAAAGCCTGAGCTTTCCTCGACCATCCTACCCTAGGTCTTGGTGTACTCCTGAGTGCCCCACAGAGGAGACAGGCCTTGTCTCGTCTGGCCACGTGCACGGCTAGTTGCCTGACCAGCTGCAGCAGCAGTGACAGGCTCCATGTCGGGCGAACACAGGGATGTCTGGCTTGCCCTTGAGGCCCAAAGTGCTGTCACACGTGCAGGTGTTTCGGGCGTTGATCCTCCAGATGACAGTCAAGGCAGTGCAGGGCAGACATGTTCAATTGCAGTGGCAAGGCATTTGGGCAAGGTCTTGGAGAATGGTGACCGAAACCCAGATGCTCCTTCCAACTTTCCTACTGCGAGCACCTCCTTTTGAGATGTGAAGGCAGCCCCAGGACACCTTATAATAATGATCCGTATAAGGGACTATCATCTAGAGCTCAGGCAGATCAAACGGGGCTACTATTGAGTCACAGCGGGTCCACTGATGTTCCTCTTGGGTGAGACGGTTTTGGCCGGGAACTCCTTCTGTCACAGCAAGGGAGTGAAGGAGCACTTCGAGGTCCAAGAGGGAAGGGGTGATTTCCCACGAGACGCCAGATCAGATAAGGGCCTCACCACGCTTGCAAGGGAGAAGCTTCTGGTGTTTCTCGAGTTGCGGCGGGATTTCTAGAGTTACGACGGGGAGCCCAGGGACGCGCCCCTGTGGGCTCA
This sequence comes from Nanger granti, assembly GCA_006408635.1. Classification (NCBI taxonomy): domain Eukaryota; kingdom Metazoa; phylum Chordata; class Mammalia; order Artiodactyla; family Bovidae; genus Nanger; species Nanger granti. The sequence continues at coordinate 24,761 of SJYD01062158.1, forward strand.
GGAGAGTACAGTCTCTGTGCCAGTTGCCAGGCACCTCTAGGGATTCCTCTCCATTCGTCTCTGGATCCCTGTCCTCGACTTGTGCTGAGGCCAGTGCCTGAGGTTTCCTCGACCGTCCTGACCTAAGTCGTGGGGTTCCCATGAGGCGCCCACAGAGGAGACAGGCTTGGTATTACCTGGACACGTTCACGGCTACTTGCCTGACCAGCTTCAGCAGAGGTGTCAGGCTCCATGTTGAGCGGACACAGGGATCTGTGGCTTGCTCTAGAGGTCCAAATTGCTGTCACAAGTGCTAGTGTGTCGTACATGGAGCCTCGGGGTGACAGTCAAGGCGGTGTGGGGCAGTCAACTTTATCTGCAGTGGACAAGGCATTTGGGGGACTTGGTGAATGGTGGCCAAACCCCTGATGCTCCTGCTGACTTTCCCGATGGATCACCTCCTCTTGGTATTCGAGTGAAGCTCCAGGGTACCTTTCCCTAAGGGGCAGGAAAGGGGATGATCATCTGGAGCTTAACAGGGGCAAACAGGGCTCTGTTGAGTCACACGGATCTCTTATCATTCCTCTGTAGTTGGTACGGTTAGGGCGGGGAAATTCCTGGGTCAGAGCAAAGGGGTGAAAGATCCCTTCGAGATCCAAAAGGGAAGGAGTGATTTCCTCAGAGATGCCTCATTGGATAAGTGCCTCTCCCCGCTTGCAACGGTGAAGCTTCCGGTATTTCTCGAGTTGTGGTGGGGTTTCTAGAGGTATGACAGGGAGACCATGGACCCGTCCCTGTGGCCTCAGGAGAGGCCAGTCTTCTTGCCAGTTGCCATATGCCTTTCAGGATTCCTCCCCAGTCAACGCAGAGTCCTCAGTCCTCATCTGGTGCTGAAGCTGGTACCTGAGCTTTCCTCACCAATGCTGACATAAATCTTGGGGTTCCCATGGAGCCCCCACAGGAAAGGCAGGCCTCGTCCTGCCTGGAGACCTACACTTGTGCTTGCCTCCATAGCTGCAGCAGCTGTGAAAGGCTCCCCATCGAGTGGACACAGGGATCTGTCACTTGACCTGGAAGTACCACCCAGGTTTGTCACACGTGCCAGTGTGTCAGGCTTCGAGCCTCAGAGTGACAGTCGACCCAGTGCAGGGCAGTCCGGTTCCTCTGGAGTGAAGGAGGTATTTGAGGGTCTTGGGGAATGGTGGCAAGACCCCTGATGCTGCTCCTGACAGTCCTGGTTCGAGTGTTTCCTGTTGGGATGTGAGGGAAATGCTGTGAACCGTTTTCTGACAGAGAAGGAAAGGGACCCTCCTCTGGAGCCCAGCAGGTATACTAGGGGTCCTTTACATTCCTGGCGGGACCCTCGGTGTTCCCCTCAAGTGAAAATTGGCATCGCGAGAAACTTCTTGGGTCACAGCAGGAAGGAGAACGACAGCTTGGAGGTACAAGAGAGAAGATGTTCTTTCCCCAGAGACGCCACAGCAGACGAGGTCCTCACACCGCTTGCAGGGGAGAATCTTTTGGTCTTTCTCAAGATGTGGTGGGGTCAGTCCTCGACTTTTGATGAGGCCTGAGCCTCAGCTTTCCTTGACCGTCCTTACCTAAGTCTTGGTGTACCGCTGAGGGCACCACAGAGGACACAGGCCTCTCTCGCCTGGACATGGGCACGGCTACTTGCCTGACCAGCTGGAGCAGCAATGTCAGCCTCATGATCAAATGGACACAGGGATCTGTGGCTTGACCTCGAGGCCCAAATTGCTGTCACAGGTGCAGGTGTTTTGGGCGTCGAACCTAGGGGTGACAGTCAAGGCAGTGCAGAGCAGACAAGTTCATCTGCAGTGGAGGAGGCATTTGGGGTTCTTGGGGAATGGCGCTTAATTCCAGATGATCCTCCCGACGTTCCTACTGCGAGCCCCTCCCTTTGGAATGCGACAGAAGCCCCAGGACACCTTATACTAAGGCGCAGGATAAGGGACTATCATCTAGAGCTTAACAGGGACAAACTGGGCTCCTCTTGATTCGCAGCGGGTCTACTGGGTTTCCTCTTGGGTATGACGGTTGTGGCCGGGAACTCTTTGTGTCACAGCAAAGGAGTGAAGGAGACCTTTGAGGTCCAAGAGGGAAGGGGTGATTTCCCACCAGACGCTGGATCCGATAAGGGCCTCACTCCACTTGCAAAGGTGAAGCTTCTGGTGTTTCTCGAGTTGTGGCATGGTTTCTCGTGTTATGACGGGGAGCCCAGAGACGCACCCCTGTGGCCTCAGGAGAGGAAAGTCTCCGTGCCAGTTTCCAGTCACCTCTGAGGATTCCTCCTCAATCATCTCAGTGTGCCCTGTCCTCTACTTGTACTCAGGCCAGTGCCTGAGCTTCCCTGGACCGTCCTGACCTAGGTATTGGGGGTTCCGCTGAGGCTCTGACAGAGGAGACAGGCTTCGTCTCAACTGAACACGTGCACGGGGACTTACCTGACCAGCTGCAGCAGCAGTGTCAGGCTCCATGTTGAGAGGACAGAGCGATCTGTGGCTTGCTCTCGAGGTCCAAAGTGCTGTCACACGTGCCAGGGTGTCGTGCATCGAGCCTCGGGGTGACAGTCAAGGCAGTGCGGGGCTGTCACGTTCATCTTCAGTGGAAAAGGCACCATGTCTTGGTGAATGGTGGCCGAACCCCTGATGCTCCTCCCGACTTTTCTGTTGCGAGCACCTTCTCTTGGTATTCGAGCGAAGCTCCAGGGAAACTTTTCTAAGGGGCAGTAAAGGGGACGATCATCTGGAGCTTAGCAGGGGCAAACCGGCTCTGCTGAGTCGCGCGGATCTCTTATCGTTCCTCTCGAGTTGATAAGGGTAGGGCGGGGAAATTTCTGGGTCATAGCAAGGGGGTGAAAGATGCCTTCAAGATCCAAGAGGGAAGGAGTGATTTCAACAGAGATGCCTCAGTGGATAAGTGCCTTACCTCGCTTGCAATGGAGAAGCTTGTGGTATTTCTCGAGTTGCGGTGGGGTTCTAGAGGTATGACGGGGAGACCATGGACCCGTCCCTGTGGCCTCAGGAGAGGCCAGTCTTCTTGCCAGTTGCCATGTGCCTTTTGGGATTCCTCCCCAGTCAACGCAGAGTCCTCAGTCCTCGTCTGTTGCTGAAGCTGGTACCTGAGCTTTCCTCGCCAATGCTGACATAAATCTTGGGGTTCCCATGGAGCCCCCACAGGAAAGGCAGGCCTCGTCTTGCCTGGAGATGTACACTTGCGCTTGCCTCTGCAGCTGCAGCACCTGTGAAAGGTTCCCTGTCGAGTGGACACAGGGATCTTTGACTTGACCTTGAGGTACCACCCAGATCTGTCACACGTGCCAGTGTGTCAGGCTTCGAGCCTCAGGGTGACCGTCGATCCAATGCATGGCAGTCAGGTTCATCTGGAGTGAACGAGGAATTTGGGGTCTTGGGGAATGGAGGCAACACCCCTGATGCTGCCCCCCACAGTCCTGGTTCGAGTATCTCTTGTTGGGATGTGAGGGAATTGCTGGGAACCCTTTCCCAACAGAGCAGGAAAGGGCCCTCCTCTGGAGCTCAGCAGGGATACTGGGTCTCATTTAAATTTATGGCGAGACCCTCGGTGTTCCCCTCGAGAGAGGACGGGTGGAATGAGAAACTTCTTGGGTCACAGCAAGTAGGTGAAAGACACTTTGGAGGTCCAAGAGAGAAGAGGTTCTTTCCCCCAAGACACCACAGCAGATGAGGTCCTCAGAACCGCTTGCAGGGGAGAATATTTTGGTTTTTCTCAAGTTCTGGTGGGGTCCTCTCGAGTTACAACTGGGAATCCAGGGACTCGCCTCTGTGCACTCAGGATTGGACAGTTTCCGTGCCAGTTGTCCGGCGACTCTGGGGATTCTTCGCTAATTGTCTCGGTGCTCAGTCCTCGACTTTTGCTGAGGCCGGAGCCTGAGTTTTCCTCGACCGTCCTGACCTTGGTCTTGGTGTACCGCTGAGGGCACCACAGAGGAGACAGGCCTCTCTCGCCTGGACACGTGCACGGCTACTTGCCTTTCCAGGTGCAGCAGCAGTGTCAGGCTCCATGTTGAGCGGACACAGGGGTCTGTGGCTTTCCCTCCAGGCCCAAAGTGCTTGTCACACGTGCAGGTGTTTTGGGCCTCGAGCCTTGGGGTTACAGTCATGGCAGTGCAGGGCTGACAGGTTCATCTCAGTGGACAAGGCATTTGGGGATCTTCCAGAGGGGCGGCTGAACCCCAGATGCTCCTCCTGAATTCCTACTGGGAGCACCTCCGTTTGGGATGCGACGGAAGCCCCAGGACACCTTATACTAATGAGCAGGAAAGAGGACTATCATCTAGAGCTTAGCAGAGTCAAACTGGGCTCCTTTTGAGATGCAGGGGGTCCACTGTGTTTCCTCTAGGGTGCGACCATTGTGGCCGGGAACTCCTTGTGTCACAGCAAGGGAGTGAAGGAGCCCTTCGAAGTCCAAGAGGGAAGGGTTGATTTCCCACGAGACGCCGGATGATATAAGGGTCTCACCCCGCTTGCAAGGGAGAAGCCTCTGGTGTTTCTCGAGTTGCACAGGGTTTCTCGAGTTATGACGGGGAGCCTAGGGCCGTGCCCCTGTGGTTCAGGAGAGGAGAGTCTCCAGGCCTGTTGCCATTCACCTCTGGGGATTCCTCCCCTATCGTCTCTTTGTGATGTGTCCTCAACTTCTGCTGAGGCCAGTGCCTGAACTTCCCTTGACTGTTCTGACCTAGGTCTTGGGGGCTCCCCTTAGGCTCCCACATAGGAGCCAGGCCTGGTCTCACCTGGACATGTGCACCGCTACTTGCCTGATCAGATGCAGCCGCAGTGTCAGGCTCCACGTCGAGTGGACAGAGGTATCCATGGCTTGCTCTCGAGGTCCAAAGTGCTGTACTGGTGCCAGTGTTTCCTGTTGGGATATAAGGAGAGCGCTGGTAACCCTTTCCCGACAGAGCAGGAAAGGGACTATTATCTGGAGTTTAGCAGGGGCAAAAGGGGCTCTTCTTGAGTTGCAGCCATTCCCTTGGGGTTCCTCTCGAGTTGAGACGATAGGGGCGGGGAACTCCTTGTGTCACAGCAAGGGGATATAGGAGACCTTCGAGGTCTAAGAGGGAAGGGATGATTTCCTCAGAGACGTCACAGCAGATAAGGGCCTCACCACGGTTGCAACCGAGAAGCTTTTTGTTTTTCTTGAGTTGCAACGGGGTTCTCGAGTTACGATGGGGAGCCCATGGAGCCACCCCTGTGGCCTCTGGAAAGACCAATCTCCTTTCCAGTTGGCAGATGCCACTGGGGATACCTCCCCAATCGTCTCAGGGTACTCATTCCTCGACTTGTGCTGGGGCCGGTGCTTGATCTTTCCTCGACCGTCCTGACCTAGGTCTTGGGGTACCCTGAGGGCCCTACAAAGGAGAGAAGCCTCGACTCCTCTGGACACGTGCACGGCTACTTGCCTGAGCAGCTGCAGCAGCAGTGATAGGCTCCATGTCGAACAGAAACAGAGATCTGTGGCTTGCCCTTGAGGTAGTACCCAGGGCTGTCACACGTGCCAGTGTGTTGAAAATCGAGCCTGGGGGTGACAGTCCAGGCATTGCAGGGCTGTCAGGTCCATTTCAATTGGACTACGCATTTGTTGGTCTTGGGAAATTGTGTCCCAATCCCTGATGCTCCTCCCTAATTTCATGGTGCGAGCAACTCTTACTGGAATGAGAAGGAAGCCACGGGAAACCTTTCCTTAAGGAGAAAAAAAGGGACCATCATCTGGAGCTTAGCAGGGGCAAATGGGGCTCCTCTTGAGTCACAGAGTGTCCTTGGGGTTCCTGTCGTGTTGAGACGGGTGGGGTGGGGAACTTCTTGGGTCACTGCAAGGGGGTGAAAAAGTTCTTCCAGTTCCATGAGGAAAGGGGTGATTTTCCCCGAGACGCTACGGCAGATAAGGGACTCACCCCACTTGCAAGGGAAAAGCTTATGGTTTTCCTCGGGTTTTGGTGGGTTTCTCGAGTTACGACTGGGAGCACATGGACCAGCCCCTGTGGCTTCAGGAGAGGCCAGTCTCCGTGCCAGTTGCAATGCGCCTTTGGGGAATCCTCCCCAGTCATGCCGGGTCCTCAGTCCTTGTCTGGTGCTGAAGTCGGTACCTGAGCTTTCCTCACCCATGCTGAGATAAATCTTGGGGTTCCTATGGAGCCCCCATGGGAGATTCAGGCCTCATCTCGCCTTTAGATGTACACTACTGCTTGCCTCCGCAGGTGCAGCAGCAGTGTAAGGATCCCCGTCGAGTCTACACTCGGAACTGAGACTTGACCTCGAGGTACTACGGAAGGCTGTCACACGTTCTAGTGTGTCAGGCGTGGAGCCTCGGGGTGACAGTCGACGCAGTGCAGGGCAGTCAGGTTCATCTGGAGTGAACAAGGTATTGAGGGTTTTGGGGAATGGTGGCAAGACCCCTGATTCTCCCCCTGACTGTCCTTGTGCGAGTGTCTCCTGTTGGAATGTGACGGGAGCGCTGGGAACCCTTTCCGGAGAGAGCAGGTAAAGGACCCACATCTGGAGCTCAGCAGGGGAAAATGGCCCTAATTTTCATTCTTGGCGGGACTCACGGTGTTCCACTCGAATGGGACGAGTGGGGCAGGGAACTTCTTGGGTCACAGCAAGAAGGTGAACAACACTTTTGAGGTCTAATAGATAAGGTGTGATTTCGCCTGAGAAGCCACAGCGGACATTGTCCTCACCCCGCTTGCAGGGATGAATCTTGTTTTTTCTCAAGTTGTGGCGGGGTCCTTTCGAGTTATGACGGGGACACCAGATACTGGCCCCTGTGGCCTCAGGAGAGGCTAGTTTCCATGCCAGTTGACAGGCGCCTCTGGGGATCCTCCCCAATCGTCTAAGGGTACTCATTCCCCGACTTGTGCTGAGGCCAGAGCCTGAGCTTCCCTCGACCGTCCTGACCTAGGTCTTGGGGTACCACTGAGTCCCCCGAAGAGAAAATAGGCCTCGTCTCGCCTGGATACGTGCACGGCTACTTGCGTGACCAGCTGAAGCAGCAATGTCAGACTCTATGTCTAGCGGACACAGGGATTGTGGCTAGCATTCGAGGTCCAAAGTGCTGTCACACGTGCCAGTGTGTCGGGCGTCGAGCCTCGGGGAGACACTCAAGGCAGTGCAGGGCAGTCCGGTTCATCTGCAGTGGACAAGGCATTTGTGTGTCTTGGGAAATGGTGGCCCTAACTCTGATACTCCTCCCGACTTTCCTGGTGCGAGCATCTCCTCTTAGGTTGCGAAGGAAGCCCCAGATAACATTTCCCTAGGGAGCAGGAAAAGGCACCATCATCTGGAGCTTAGCAGGGGCAAAATGGGCTCCTCTTGAGTCGCATCGGGTCACTTGGGGTTCCTCTCGAATTGAGACGGATGGGGTGGGGAATTTCTTGTGTCCTAGCAAGGGAGTNTCTCGAGTTACGACTGGGAGCACATGGACCAGCCCCTGTGGCTTCAGGAGAGGCCAGTCTCCGTGCCAGTTGCAATGCGCCTTTGGGGAATCCTCCCCAGTCATGCCGGGTCCTCAGTCCTTGTCTGGTGCTGAAGTCGGTACCTGAGCTTTCCTCACCCATGCTGAGATAAATCTTGGGGTTCCTATGGAGCCCCCATGGGAGATTCAGGCCTCATCTCGCCTTTAGATGTACACTACTGCTTGCCTCCGCAGGTGCAGCAGCAGTGTAAGGATCCCCGTCGAGTCTACACTCGGAACTGAGACTTGACCTCGAGGTACTACGGAAGGCTGTCACACGTTCTAGTGTGTCAGGCGTGGAGCCTCGGGGTGACAGTCGACGCAGTGCAGGGCAGTCAGGTTCATCTGGAGTGAACAAGGTATTGAGGGTTTTGGGGAATGGTGGCAAGACCCCTGATTCTCCCCCTGACTGTCCTTGTGCGAGTGTCTCCTGTTGGAATGTGACGGGAGCGCTGGGAACCCTTTCCGGAGAGAGCAGGTAAAGGACCCACATCTGGAGCTCAGCAGGGGAAAATGGCCCTAATTTTCATTCTTGGCGGGACTCACGGTGTTCCACTCGAATGGGACGAGTGGGGCAGGGAACTTCTTGGGTCACAGCAAGAAGGTGAACAACACTTTTGAGGTCTAATAGATAAGGTGTGATTTCGCCTGAGAAGCCACAGCGGACATTGTCCTCACCCCGCTTGCAGGGATGAATCTTGTTTTTTCTCAAGTTGTGGCGGGGTCCTTTCGAGTTATGACGGGGACACCAGATACTGGCCCCTGTGGCCTCAGGAGAGGCTAGTTTCCATGCCAGTTGACAGGCGCCTCTGGGGATCCTCCCCAATCGTCTAAGGGTACTCATTCCCCGACTTGTGCTGAGGCCAGAGCCTGAGCTTCCCTCGACCGTCCTGACCTAGGTCTTGGGGTACCACTGAGTCCCCCGAAGAGAAAATAGGCCTCGTCTCGCCTGGATACGTGCACGGCTACTTGCGTGACCAGCTGAAGCAGCAATGTCAGACTCTATGTCTAGCGGACACAGGGATTGTGGCTAGCATTCGAGGTCCAAAGTGCTGTCACACGTGCCAGTGTGTCGGGCGTCGAGCCTCGGGGAGACACTCAAGGCAGTGCAGGGCAGTCCGGTTCATCTGCAGTGGACAAGGCATTTGTGTGTCTTGGGAAATGGTGGCCCTAACTCTGATACTCCTCCCGACTTTCCTGGTGCGAGCATCTCCTCTTAGGTTGCGAAGGAAGCCCCAGATAACATTTCCCTAGGGAGCAGGAAAAGGCACCATCATCTGGAGCTTAGCAGGGGCAAAATGGGCTCCTCTTGAGTCGCATCGGGTCACTTGGGGTTCCTCTCGAATTGAGACGGATGGGGTGGGGAATTTCTTGTGTCCTAGCAAGGGAGTGAAGGTGCCGTTTGAGGTCCAAGAGGGAAGGGGTGATTTCCCACGAGAGGCCACATCAGATAAGGGCCTCAGCCCGATTCAAAGGGAGAAGCATCTGGTGTTTTTCGAATTGCGGTGAGGTTTCTCGAGTTACGACGGGGAACCCATGGACCCGCCCCTGTGGCCTCAGGAGAGGACAGTCTCCGTGCCAGTTGCCAGTTGCCTCTGGAGATTCCTCTCCAATCGTCTCATGGTGCCCTGTCCTGGACTTGTGCTGAGGCTAGTGCCTGAGCTTTCCTCGACCGTCCTGACCACAGTTCTGGGGAACCCCTGAGGCCCCCACAGAAGAGACAGTCCTGGTCTCGTCTGGACACCTGCACGGCTACTTGCCTGACCAGCTGCAACAGCAGTGACTGGCCTCATGTCGAGCGGACACAGGGATCTTTGTCTTGCCCTTGATGTCCTACTAAAGGCTGTCACGTGTGCCATTGAGTCGGGCGTCAATCCTTGGGGTGACAGTCAAGACAGTGCATGGTAGTCAGGTTCATCTGAAGTGGACAAAGCATTGGGGGTCTTGTGTTATGGTGGTCCAACACCTGATGTTCCTCCTGACTTTTTTGGTGCGAGCACCTCCTCTTGAGATGCGGGGGAAGTCCCAGGAAACATTTTCCTAAGGAGTAGGAATAGGGACAATCATCTGGAGTTTAGCAGGGGCAAATGGGGCTCTGTTGAGTTACAGCGGATCCATTGGGGTTCCTCTCGAGTTGAGACGGGTGAGGCGGGGAATTCCTTGGGTCACAGCAAGGGTGAGAAAGAGCCCTTCGAGGTCCAAGAGGGAAGGGTTGATTTCCATGGAGAAGCCACAGCGGATAAGGGCTTCACACCGCATGCAAGGGAGAAGCTTCAGGTTTTTCTCGAGTTGGGACGGGGTTTCTTGAGTTAAGATGGTGAGCACATTTAGCAGCCCCTGTGGCCTCAGGAGAGGCCAGTCACCGTGCCAGTAGCCAGGAGCCTCTGGGGATTCCTCCCCAATCGTCTCAGGGTGCTCAGTCCTCGACTTGTGCTGAGGCCGGAGCATGAGCTTTCCTCAACAGTCCTGATCTAAGTCTTGGGGTACCCCTGAGGCCCCCACAGAGGAGACAGGGCTGGTCTCGCCTGGACACATGCACGGCTACGTGTCTGACCAGCTGCAGCAGCAGTGTCAGGCTCCATGTCGAGCAGACACAGGGATCTGTGGCTTTCACTTGAGGTACTACCCAAGGCTGTCAGATCTGCCAGTGTCGCACGATGAGCCTTGAGATGACAATCAAGGCAGTGCAAGGCAGACAGATTCATTTGCAAAGGACAAGGCATTTGGGGGTCTTGGAGAATGGTGGTCAAAACCCTGATGCTCCTCCCGAATTTCCTGGTTCGAGAACCTCCTCTTGGGATGCGAGGGAAGCCCCAGGTAAACCTTCCCTAAAGACCAGGAAAAGGGACCATCATCTGGAGCTTGGCAAGGGCAACGGGGTCCTCTTGAGTCGCATTGGGTCTCTTGGAGTTCCTCCCGAGTTGAGACGGGTAGGATGGGTAAATTCTTGGGTCACATCAAGGGACTGAAGGAACTCTTCCCAGTCCAAGAGGGAATTGGTGATTTCTCCTGAGATGCTGTAGCGGATAAGGGCCTCATCCTGCTTGCAAGGGAGAAGCTTCTGGTTATTTTCGTGGTGGGGCAGGGTTTCACGAGTAACGACTGGGAGCCCATTGACCCTCCCATGTGCTCTCGGGAGAGGCCAGTCTCTGTGCCAGTTGCCATGTGCCTTTGGTAAATCCTCCCCAGACGTCGCCAGGTCCTCATGCCTCATCTGGTGCTGAAGCCAGTATCTGAGCTTTCCTCGCCCATGCTGACATGAATCTTGGGGTACCGATGGAGCCCCTCAGGGGAGTTAGGCCTCATCTCGTCTGGAGACGCGCACTGCCGATTGTCTCCATAGCTGCCACAGCAGTGTAAGACTACCCATCGAGTGGACATAGGGATCTGTGACTTGAACCCAGGGCTGTCACACGTGCCAGTGTGTCAGGCTTCGAGCCTCGGGGTAACAGTCGACGGAGTACAGGGCAGTCAGGTTCATCTGGGGTGAACGAGGTATTTGGGGGTCTTGGGGAATGGTGGCAAGAACTCTGATGCTCCCCACGACAGTCCTGGTGCGAGTGTCTCCTGTTGGCATGTGACGGAAGCGCTGGGAACACTTTCCTGACAGAGCAGGAAATGGACCCTCATCTGGAGCTCAGCAGGGGATAACGTGGCTCCTTTTCATTCTTGGCAGGACACTTGGTGTTCCTCTCTAGTGGGGAAGGGTGGAGCGGGGAAATTCATGGGTCACAGGAAGAAAGTAAATGACCCTCCTGTGCTTAAAGAGAGAATGGCTGATTTCCCTCAAGTCGCCACAGTGGACAAGGTACTCAAACCTTTTGCAGGAGAGGATTTTTAGGTTTTTCTCAAGTTGTGGCGAGGTCCTCTCGAGTTACGACGGGGACCCCAGGCACTCGTCCCTGTGGCCTCAGAAAGGCCAGTCTCCGTGCCAGTTGCCAGGCTCCTCTGGGGATTACTCCCCAATCGTCTCTGTGTTCAGTCTTCGACTTTTGCTGAGGCTTGAGCCTGAGATTTCCTCGACCGACCTGACCTAGGTCTTCGGGTACCCCTGAGGCTCCCACAAAGGAGACAGGCTTCATCTCGCCTGGAAACATGCACGGCTACTTGCCTGATCAGCTGCAGCAGCAGTGTCAGGCTCCATTCAAGCGGACAGAGGGATCCGTGGCTTGCCCTCGAGGTCCAAAATGCTGTCACACCTGCCAGAGTGTCCTGCGTCGAGCATCGGGGTGACAGTCAAGGCAGTGCAGGGCTGTCAAGTTCATCTGCAGTGGACTTGGCATTTGTGGGTTTTGGGGAGTGGTGGCCCAACCTCGGATGCTCCTCTCGACTTTCCTGTTGGGAGCACCTCCTCTTGGTATTTGAGCGAAGCCCCAGGGAACCTATCCTTAAGGGGCAGGAAAAGGGACGATCTTCTGGATCTTAACAGGGGCAAACAGGGCTCTGTTGAGTCGCAGCGGATCCCTTGTTGTTCCTCTAGAGTTGAGACGGGTGTGGAAGGGAAATTCCTGGGTAACAGCAAGGGGGTAAAAGAACCCTTCGAAATCCAAGAGGGAGGGAGTGATTTCCCCAGAGATGCAACAGTGGATAAGGGGCTCACATCGCTTGTAAGGGAGAATCTTCTGGTATTTCTCGAGTTGCGATGGGGTTTCTCGAGTTACGACGGGTAGCCCATGGACCCGCCCCTGTGGCCTCAGGAGAGGCCAGTCACCTTGCCAGTTGCCATGTGCCTTTTGGGATTCCTCCCCAGTCATTGCCGAGTCGTCAGTCCTCGTCTGGTGCTGAAGCCAGTACCTGAGGTTTCCTCGCCCATGCTGACATAAATCTTGGGGTTCCCATGGAGCCCCCACAGGAAAGTCAGGCCTTGTCTTGCCTGAAGACATACACTTGCGTTTGCCTCTGCAGCTGCAGCAGCTGTGAAATGCTCCCCTTCGAGTGGACACAGGGATCTGTGAATTGACCTCGGTGTAACACCCAGGTCTGTCACACGTGACAGTGTGTCAGGCTTCGAGCCTCGGGGTGACAGTCGACGCAGTGCAGGACAGTCAGGTTCATCTGGAGTGAACGAGGTATTTGACCGTCTTGGGGAATGGTGGCAAGACCCATGATGCTCCTCCCGGCAGTCCTGTTTCGACTGTCTCGTGTTGGGATGAGAGGGGAGCGCTGGGAACCTTTTCCCAACAGAGCAGAAAAGGGACCCTATCTGGAACTCAGCAGGGATATCGGGGCTCCTTTTCATTCATGGCGGGACCTTCGGTGTTCCTCTGGAATGGGGACGGGTGGGGCGGGGAGTTTCTTGGGTAACAGCAATAAGGTGCATGACCCTTTTGAGGTCCAAGTGAGAAGGGGTGATTTTTCCTGGGACACCACAGCGGACAGCGTCCTCTCCCCGCTTTCAGGGGAGAATCTTTTGGTTCTTCTCAAGTTGTGTTGCGTTCCTCTCTAGTTACGATGGGGACCCCAGGGACTCACCCCTGTGGCCTCAGGAGAAGGCAGTCTCCTTGCCAGTTGCCATTATCTTTTGGGAACTCGTTCCCAGTCATCGTAGTGTCCTCATTCCTCTTCTGGGGCTGAAGCAGGTGCACGAGCTTTCCTTGCCCATGCTGACATAAATGTTGGGGTTCCCTGGAGCCCCCACAGGGGAGTCAGGCCTCGTCTCTCCTGAAGAATGGCACTGCCGCTTGTCTCCACAGCTGCAGCAGTTGTGTAAGGTTCCCCATCGAGTGGTCACACGTATCTGTGACTTGAACTCGAGGTACTACCCAGGGCTGTCACACGTGCCTGTCAGTCAGACATTGAGCCTCGTGGTGACAGTCGACGCAGTGCAGGGCAGTCAGGTTCATCTGCACTCAACGAGGTATTTGGGTTTCCTGGGGAATGGTGGAAAGACCCCTAATGTTCATCCCGACTGTCCTGGTGTGAGTGTCTCCTGTTGGGATGTGAGAGGATCGCCGGGAACACTTTCCCGACAGAGCAGGAAAGGGACCCTCATCAGGAGCTCAGCAGGGGATAACGGGGCTCCTTTTCATTCTTCGCAGGACCTCCGGTGTTCCTTTTGAGGTGGACGGATGTGGCGGGTAACTTCCTGGTTCAGAGCAAGAAGGTGAACAACCCTTTTGAGATCTAAGCGAGAAGGGGTGATTTCTACCGAGAGGCCATAGAGGACAAGGTCCTCAACCCACTTTCTGGGGAGAATCTTTTGATTTTCCTCAAGTTGTGGCGGGGTCCTCTCGAGTTACGGCTGGGAGCCCATGGACATGCCCCTGTGGCCTCAGGAAAGGCCAGTGTCCGTGCCAGTTGATATGCGCTTTTGGGGATTCCTCCCCAGTCATCGCCGGGTTCTCAGTCCTCGTCTGGTGCTGAAGCCGGTACCGAAGCTATCCTCGCTCTTGCTGACATATTCTTGGGGTTCCCATGGAACCCTCGCTGGGAGTCAGGCCTCATCTCGCATGGAGAGATGCACTGCCGCTTGCCTCCGTAGCTGCAGCAGCAGTGTAATGCTCTGAGGCGAGTGGACAAAGGGATCTATAATTTGACATCGAGGTTCTACCCAGGGCTGTCACACGTGCCAGTGTTGTCAGGCTTTCAGCCTCGGGGTGACAGTCGACGCAGTGCAGGGCAGTCAGGTTCATCTGGAGTCAATGAGGTATTTGGGGGTCTTGGGAAATGGTGGCAAGATAGCTCATGCTCCTCGGAACTGTCCTGGTGCGAGTGTCTCCTTTTGGGATGTGTGGGAAGCCCTGGGCTCCCTTTCCAGACAGAGCAGGCAAGGGACCCTCATCTGGAGCTCAGCAGGTAATAACGGGTCCCATTTCATTCTTGGCGGGACCCTCGGTGTGCCTCTCGAGTGGGGACGAGTTGGGTGGGGAATTTCTAGGGTCACAGTAATAAGGTGAATGACTCTTTTGAGATCCAAGTTAGAAGGGGTGATTTCTCCTGAGACGCCACAATGGACAATGTCCTCTCCCCACTTGCATGGGAAAATCTTTTGGTTCTTCTTAAGTTTTGTTGGGTTCCTCCCTAGGTACGTATGGCACCCCAGGAACTCGCCCCTGTGTCCTCAGGAGAGGCCATTCTCCGTGCCAGTGTTTCCAGGTACCTCTGGGGATGCCTCTCAATCATCTCAGGGTGCTCAGTACTTGACTTGTGCTGAGGCCCCAGCCTGCCCTTTCGTCTACCGTCCTGATCTAGGCCTTTGGGTACCCCTGTGGCCCCCACAGAGGAGACAGGACTCATCTCGCCTGAACATGTCCACGGCTACTTGCCTGACCAGCTGCAGGAGCAGTGGCAGGCTCCATGTCGAGTGGACACAGGGATCTGTGGCTTGCCCTCGAGGTCCTATGCCGGGCTGTCAAATGCAAGTGTGTGTGGTGTTGGGCCTCGGGATGACGGTCAAGGCAATGAAGGGATGTCAGATTTATGTGCAGTGGACAAGACATTTGCGGGTCTTGGGGATGGTGGCCTAACCTCTGACTCTCCTCTCGACTTTCCTGGTCCCTGCACCTTCTCTTGGGATGCGAGGGAAACCCAAGGAACCTTTCCCTAAGGATCAGGAAAAAAGACCATAATCTGGAGGTTAGCAGGGGCAAACGGGGCTCCTCTCGAGTCGCAGCGGGTTCCTTGGGTTTGCTCTCGACGTGAGACGGGTGTGGTGGGGAACTTCTTGGTCACTGTAAGTGGGTGAAGGAGCCCTTCGAGGTCCAAAAAGGAAAGGGTGATTTCCCCTGAAATGCCACAGCAGATAAGGGCCTCACACCGCTTGCAATGGAGAAGCTTCTGGATTTTCTCGAGATGCGGCGGGGTTTCTCGATTTATGATGAGGAGCCCATGGACCCGCTTCTGTGGCCTCAGGAGAGGCCAGTCTCCGTGCCAGTTGCCATGCCCCTTTGGGGATTCCTGCCCAGTCATAGTCGTGTCCTCAGTCCTCTTCTGGGGCTGAAGCCGGTGCCCGAGCTTTCCTTGCCCATGCTGACATAAATCTTAGGGTTCTCTGGAGCTCCCACAGCGTAGTCAGGCCTCTTCTCTCCTGAAGAAGTGCACTGCCGCTTGTCTCCGCAGCTGCAGCAGTTGTGTAAGGTTCCCCATCGAGTGGACACACGGATCTGTGACTTGACCTCGAGGTACTACCCAGGGCTGTCACACGTGCCTGTGAGTCAGGCTTTGAGCCTCGTGGTGACAGTCAACGCAGTGCAGGGCAGTCAGGTTCATCTGCACTCAACGAGGTATTTGGGTTTCCTGGGGAATGGTGGAAAGACCCCTGATGCTCATCCCGACTGTCCTGGTGTGAATGTCTCTTGTTGGGATATGAGGGGAGCGCTGGGAACACTTTCCCGACAGAGCAGGAAAGGGACCCTCATCCGGAGCTCAGCAGGGGATAACGGGGCTCCTTTTCATTCTTCTCTGGACTCCCGGTGTTCCTTTCGAGGTGGACTGATGTGGCAGATAACTTCCTGGTTCACAGCAAGAAGGTGAACGACCCATTTGAGGTTCAAGCGAGAAGGGGTGATTTCCACTGAGAGGCCACAGCAGACAAGGTCCTCAACCCACTTTCTGAGGAGAATCTTTTGGTTTTCCTCAACTTGTGGCGGGGTCCTCTCAAGTTATGGCTGGGAGCCCATGGACATGCCCCTGTGGCCTCAGGAAAGGCCAATGTCTGTGCCAGTTGACATGCACATTTGGGGATTCCTCCCCAGTCATCGCCGGGTCCTCAGTCCTCTTCTGATGCTGAAGCCGGTGCCCGAGGTTTCCTTGCCCATGCGGACATAAATGTTGGGGTTCCCTGGAGCCCCCACAGGGGAGTCAGGCCTCTTCTCTCCTGAAGAAGTGCACTGCCGCTTGTCTCCGCAGCTGCAGCAGTTGTGTAAGGTTCCCCGTCGAGTGGACACACTGATCTGTGACTTGATCTCGAGGTACTACCCAGGGCTGTCACACGTGCCTGTGAGTCAGGCTTTGAGCCTTGTGGTGACAGTCAACGCAGTGCAGGTCAGTCAGTTTCATCTGCACTCAACCAGGTATTTGGGTTTCCTGGGGAATGGTGGCAAGACCCCTGATGCTCATCCCGACTGTCCTGGTGTGAGTGTCTCCTGTTTGGGATGTGAGGGGAGCGCCGGTAACACCTTCCCGACAGAGCAGGAAAGGGATCCTCAGCCAGAGCTCAGCAGGGGATAACGGGGCTCCTTTTCATTCTTCGCGGGACCCTCAGTGTTCCTTTTGAAGTGGATGTGTGTGGTGGGGTACTTCCTGGTTCACAGCAAGCAGGTGAACGATCGTTTTGAGGTCGAATAGAGAAGATGTGACTTCCCCCGAGACACCAGAGCTGACAAGGTCCCCACCACTCTTGCAGGGCAGAATCTTTAGTTTTTCTCGAATTGTGGCGGAGTCCTCTCGAGTTAAGAAGGGGAGGCCAGGGACTCGTCCCTGTGGCCTCAGAAGAGGCCAGTGTCCGTGCCAGTTGCCTGGTACCTCTGGGGATTCCTCCCCAATCGTCTCAGGGTGCTCAGTTTTCGACTGATGATGAGGCCGGAGCCTGAGCTTTACTGTACCGTCCTGACCTAGGTCTTTGGGTACCCCTGAGTCCCCCATTTAGGAGACAGGCCTCATCTCGCCCGGACACGTGCATGGCAACTTGCCTGACCAGCTGCAGAAGCAGTGGCACGCTCCATGTCGAGCGGACACAGGGATGTGTGGCTTGCCCTCGAGGTTCTACCCTGGGCTGTCACAAGTGTCAATGCGTAAGGCGTTGAGACTTGGGCTGATGGTCAAGGAAGTGCAGTTCAGTAGGTTCATTTACAGTGGACAAGGCATTTGAGGGCCTTGGGGAATTGTGTCGCAAACCCTGATGCTCCTTCCGACTTTCCTGTTGGGAGTACCTCCTCTTGGGATGCGAGGGAAGACCCAGGAAACCTTTATCAATGGAGCAGAAAACGGAACCAACTTCTGGAGCATAGCAGGTGCAAACGGGGCTCCTCTTGAGTCTCAGCGGTTCCCTTGGCATTCCTGTGGCGATGAGAAGGGTGGGGCGGGCAACTTCTTTGGTCTCAGCAAGCGGGTGAAGGAGCCCGTCGAGGTCCAAGAGGGACGGGGTAAGTTCCTCCGAGTCGCCGCAGTGGATAAGGGCCTCACCCCGCTCGCAAGGGTGAAGCTTCCGGTTCTTCTCGAGTTGAGGTGGGGTTTCTCGAGTTACGACGGGGAGCCCATGGACCCGTCCCTGTGGCCTTAGCAGAGGCCAGTTTCCCTGCCAGTTGCATGCATCTTTGGAGATTTCTCCCCAGTCATCGCTGGGTCCTCAGTCCTCGTCTGGTGCTGAAGGCGGTACCTGAGCTTTCCTCGCCGATGCTGACATAAATCTTGGGGTTCCCATGGAGCCCCCACAGGGGATGCAGGCCTCGTCTCGCCTGGAATTGTGCACTGCCGCTTACTTTTGCAGCTGCAGCAGCTGTGTAAGGCTCGGGGTCGAATGGACACAGGGATCTGTGACTTGATCTAAAGGTACTACCCAGGGCTTTCACGTGAGACAGTGTCAGGCTTTGAACCTCGGGGTGACGTCGACGCAGTGCAGGGCAGTCATGTTCATCTGGAGTGAACGAGATATTTGGTGGTCTTTGGAATGGTGGCAAGACCCCTGATGCTCCTCCAGACTCTCCTGGTTCGAGTGTCTCCTGTTGGGATGTGAGCAGAGCGCTGGGAACCCTTTCCCGACAGA
Source organism: Nanger granti (assembly GCA_006408635.1). Lineage (NCBI taxonomy): Eukaryota > Metazoa > Chordata > Mammalia > Artiodactyla > Bovidae > Nanger > Nanger granti. The sequence goes on from SJYD01062158.1 coordinate 42,954, forward strand.
GCAGGAAAGGGACCCTCATCTGGAGCTCAGCAGGGGATAACGCGGCTCTATTTCATTCTTGGCGGGACCCTCGGGGTTCGTCTAGAGTGGGGACGGGTGGGGCGTGGAACTTCTTGGGTTACAGCAGGAAGCGGAAGGACCCTTTTGATGTCCAAGAGAGGAGGGGTGATTTCCCCAGAGATGCCACAGCGGACAAGGTCCTCACCCTGCTTGAAGGGGAAAATATTTTGGTTTTTCTCAAGTTGTGGTGGGGTCCTCTCCAGTTTGGATGGGGAAACCAGGGACTCGGCCCTGTGGCCTCAGGAGAGGCCAGTCTCCGTACCAGTTGACAGGCGCCTCTGGGAATACTCCCCAGTCGTCTCAGGGTGCTCAGTCCTCGACTGGTGATGAGGCCGGAGCCTGACCTTTTATCAACAATCCTGACCTAGGTCTTGGGGTACCCCTGAGGCCCCACTTAGGAGACAGGCCTCATCTCGCCTGGACACGTGCATGGCAACTTGCCTGACCTGCTGGAGAAGCAGTGGCACACTCCATGTTGAGCTGACACTGGGATCTGTGGCTTGCCCTGAGATCTTACACAGGGCTGTCACACGTGCCAGTGTGTCCGGCGTTGAGCCTTTGGGTGATGGTCAAGGAAGTGCAGGGCAGTCAGGTTCATCTACAGTGGACAAGGCATTTGGGGGCTTTGGGAAATGGTGGCCCAAACACTGATGCTAATTCTAACTTTCCTGGGGGGAGCATATCCTCGAGGGATGCGAGGGAAGACCCAGGAAAGCTTTCCCTACTGAGCAGAAAACGGAACCATCATCTGGAGCTTAGCAGGGGCAATTGAGGCTGCTCTTGAGTCGCAGCGGGTCCCTTGGTGTTCTTCCCGAGTTGAGACGGGTGGGGTGGGGGAACTTCTTGGGTCACAGCAATGGGTTGAAGGAGCCGTTCGATGTCCAAGATGGAAGGGGTGATTTTCCCTGAGACGCCTCAGTAGATAAGGACCTCAGCCCGCTTGCAAGGGAGAAGCTTCTGTTTTTTCTCGAGTTGCAGCGGGGTTTCTCGAGTTACGATGGGGAGCCCATGGACACACCCCTGTGGCCTCAGAAGAGGCCAGTCTCAGTGCCAGTTGCCATGAGCCTTTGGGAATTCCTCCCCAGTCATCGCCGTGTCCTCAGTCCTCGTCTGGTGCTGAAGCCGGTACAAGAGCTATCGTCGCCCATGCTGACATAAATCTTGCGGTAACCATGGAGCCCCCACAGGGGAGTCAGGCCTCGTCTCACCTGGAGATGTGCACTGCCGCTTGCCTCTGCAGCTGCAGCAGCAGTGTCAGGGTCCCCGTCGAGTGGACACAGGCATCTGTGACTTGATCTCGAGTTAATAGCCAGGGCTTTCACTCGAGCCAGTGTGTCAGGCTTCGAGCCTTGGAATGACAGTCAATGCATTACAGGGTTGTCAGTTTCATCTGGAGTGAACGAGGTATTTGGCGGACTTTGGAATGGTGGCAAGACCCCTTATGCTCCTCCCGACAGTCCTGGTGCCAGGGACTCCTTTTGGAATGTGAAGGGAGCGCTGCAAACCCTTTTCCAACAGAGTAGGAAAGGGACCCTTATTTCAAGCTCAGCAGGGGAAAACAGGGCTCCATTTAATTCTTTTCGGGACCTTCGGTGTTCCTCTCGTGTGCGGACAGGTGGGGAAGGGAACTTCTTTGGTAACAGCAAGAGGGTGAACGACCCTTTTGAGTTCCAAGAAAGAAGGAGTGATTTCCCCAGAGACACCACTGCGGACAATGTCCTCACCCCGCTTGCAGGGGAGAATCTTTTGGTTTTTCTCAACTTGTGGGTGGGTCTTCTCGTGTTACAATGGGGACACCAGGTACTCGCCCCTCTGACCCAGGAGAGGCCAGTCTCCGTGCCAGGTCCTAGGCATGTCTAGGGATCCTCCCCAATCGTTTCAGAGTGTTCAGTCCTCAACTTGTGCTCAGGCCTGAGCCTCACTTTGCTCGACCATCCTGACCGAGGTCTTGGGTTACCCTGAGGCCCCCACAGAGAAGTCAGGCCTCGTCTCGCTTGGACACGTCCACACTACTTGCCTGACCAGCTGCACCAGCAGTGTCAGGCTCCACATCGAGCGGACACAGGGATCTGTGGCTTGCTATGGAAGTCCAATGTGCTGTCACACGTGTCAGTGTGTCTTGCATCGAGCCTCGGCGTGACAGTCAAGGCACTGCAAGGCAGTCAGGTTCATGTGCAGTGGACAAGGCATTTGGGGGTCTTGGAAATGGTGGCCCGACCCCTGATGCTCCTCCCGTCTTTCCTGGTGTGAGCCCCTTCTCTTGGGATGCGAGGGAATCCCCAGATATCATTTCCCTAAGGAGCAGGAAAAGGGACAATCATCTGGATCTTAGAAGAGCCAAACGAGGCTACTTTCCAGTTGCAGCGGGTTCATTGGGGTTCCTCCCGAGTTTAGACGGGTAGGGTGGGTAACTTCTTGGGTCACAGCAAGTGAGTGAAGGAACCCTTCCCAGTCCAAGAGGGAATTGGTTATTTCCCCCGAGACGCCACAGCTGATAAGGGCCTCACCCTGCTTGCAAGGGAGAAGCTTCTGGTTTTCTTCTAGGTGGGGCGGGGTTTCCTGATTTACGACGGGAAACTCATGGACCCGCCCATACGTCCTCAGGAAAGTCCAGTCTCTGTGCCAGTTGCCATGTGCCTTTGGGGATTCCTCCGCAGATATCACCAGGTCTTCAGTCCCCGTCTGGTGCTGAAGCTGGTACCTGAGCTTTCCTTGCCCATGCTGACATAAGTTTTGGAGTACCCATGGAGCCCTCACAGGGGAGTCAGGTCTCGGCTCTCCTGGAGACGTGCACTGCCGATTGCCTCCAAAGCTGCAACAGCAGTGTAAGGCTAGGCATCGAGTGGACACAGGGATCTGTGACTTGAACTCGAGGTATTACCCAGGGCTGTCACACGGGACAGTGTGTGTGGCTTCGATCCTCTGGGTGACAGTCTACGGAGTGCAGGGCCGTCAGGTTCATCTGGAGTGAACGAGGTATTTTGGGGTCTTGGGGAATGGTGGCAAGAACCCTGATGCTCCTGCCGACTGTCCTTTTGCGAGTGTCTCCTATTGGTATGTGACGGGAGCGCTGGGAACCCTTTCCTGCTCTGTCAGTCTCCATGTCAAGCAGAGCCTCATTTGGAGCTCAGCAGGGAATAACAAGGTTCCTTTTCATTCTTGGCGGGACCCTCGGTGTTCCTCTCTAGTGAGGACGGGTGGGGCGGGAACTTCTTGGGTCACAGAAAGAAGGGGAAAGACCATCTTGTGCTTTAAAAGAGAATGGGAGATTTCCATCAAGACGCCACAGCGGACAAGGTCCTCACCCAGCTTGCAGAGGAGAATATTTTGGTTTATTTTAAGTTGTGGTGGGGTCTTCTCGAGGTACGATGGTGACCCCAGGAACTCGCCCCTGTGTCCTCAGGAGAATCCACTCTCAGTGCAAAATCCCTGGCTCCTCTGGGGATTACTCCCAAATCGTCTCGGTGCTCAGACTTTGACTTGTGATGAGGCCTGAGCCTGATATTTCTTCGACCGTTCTGACCTAGGTCTTCGGGTTCCATTGAGGCTCCCACAGTGGAGACAGGCTTCATCTCACCTGGACACGTGCACGGCTACTTGCCTGATCAGCTGCAGCAGCAGTGTAGGCTCCATGTCGAGCGGACACAGGGATCTGTGGCTTGCCCTCGAGGTCCAAAGTGCTGTCACACATGCCAGTGTGTCATGTGTTGAGCCTCGGGGTGACAGTCAAGGCTGTGCAGGGCTGTAAAGTTCATTTGCAGTGGGCAAGGCATTTGAGGGTACTTGGGGAATGGTGGCCCAACCTCTGATGCTCCTCCCAACTTTCCTGTTGGGAGCACCTCCTCTTGGTATTCGAGCAAAGCCCCAGGGAACATTTCCCTAAGGGGCAGGAAAAGCGCCGATCACCTAGACCTTAGCAGGGGAAAACAGGGCTCTATTGAGTCGCAACGGATCCCTTGTTGTTCCTCTCGAGTTGAGACGGGTGGGGCAAGGAATTTCGTGGGTCACAGCAATAAGGAGAATGACTCTTTTGAGGTCCAAGTGAGAAGGGGTGATTTCTCCCGAGACGCCAGAGCGGACAAGGTCCTCTCCCCACTTGCATTGAAGAATCATTTGGTTTTTCCCAAGTTGTGTTGAGTTCCTCTCTAGTTACGACGAGGACCCCAGAAACGCCCCTGTGGCCGTAGGAGAGGCCAGTCTCAGTGCATGTTGCCAGGTACCTCTGGAGATTCCTCAACAGTCATCTCCGTGTGCTCAGTCCTCGACTTGTGCTGAGGCAGCAGCCTGAGCTTTCGTCGACCATCCTGATCTAGGCTTTGGGGTACCACTGTGGCCCCCACAGAGGAGACTGGCCTTGTCTCATCTGGACACGTGCACGTCTACTTGCCTGACCAGCTGCAGCAGCAATCTCAGGCTCCATGTCTAGCGGACACAGGGATCTCTGGCTTGACCGCGAGTTCCAATGTGCTGTCACTGATTCTAGTGTGTCGGTGGCGGGAGCCTCGCCGTGACAGTCAAGGCAGTGCAGGTGCAGTCAGGTTCAGCTGCAGTGTACAAAGGTTTTGGTGGTCTGGGGAATGATGGCCCAAACCCTGATGCTCCTCCCGTCTTTCCCGGTGTGAGCACCTCCTATTGGGATGCGAGGGAAGCCCCAGGAAACCTTTCTCTAAGGAACAGGAAAAGGGTCCATCATCTATACCTTAGAAGGGGCAAACGAGGCTCCTCTTGAGTCACATTGGATCCCTTGGGGTTCCCCTTGAGTTGAGATGAGTGGAGCAGGGAACTTCTTGGGTCACTGCATGGGGGTGAAAAAGACCTTCAAGGTCCAGGAGGGAAGAAGTGAGTTCCCCCAAGATGCTGCAGCAGATAAGGGCTTCAAGTCGTTTGAAAGGGAGAAGCTTCTGGTTTTTCTCAAGTTGCAGCACTGTTTCTCGAGTGACAACGGGGAACCCATGGACCCGCCCCTGTGGCCTCAGGAGAGGCAAGTGTCTTTGCCACTTGCCATGCGCATTTGGGGAGTCCTCCCTAGTCATTGACGGGTCCTCAATCCTCCTCTGGTGCTGAAGTCGGTACATGAGCTTTCCTCGCTCATGCTTAACTCAATCTTGGAGTACCCATGGGGCCCCCACAGGGGAGTCATGCCTCGTCTCATTTGGAGATGTGCGCTGCCGCTTGCCTCTGCAGCTGCAGCAGCAGTGTAAGGCTCCCCTTCGAGTGAACACAGGGATCTGTGACTTGACCTCGTGGTACTACCCAGGGATGTCACTCTTGCCACTGTGTCAGGCTTCGAGCCTCGGGGTGACAGTCGACTCATTGCAGGGCAGTCAGTTTCTTCTGGAGTGAATGAGGTATTTCGCGATCTTTGGAATTTTGGCAAGACCCCTGATGCTCCTCCCGACAATCCTGGTTCCAGTGTCTCCTGTTGGGATGTGAGCAGAGAACTGGGAACCCTTTCCCGAAAGAGCAGGAAAGGGACAATCATCTGGAGATCATCAGGGGATAACGGGGTTCCATTTCGTTCTTGGCAGGACCCTTGGGGTTCCTCTCGAGTGGGGACGGGTGGGGCGAGAATCTTCTTGGGTCACAGCAAGGTGGTGAACCACAGTTTGGAGGTCAAAGAGAGAAGAAGTTCTTTCCCCCGAGACGCCACAGCAGACGAGGTCCTCACCCCGCTTGCAGGGGAGAATCTTTTGGTTTTCCTCAAGTTGTGATGGGGTCCTCTCGAATTACAACGGGGAACCCAGGGACTCGCCCCTCTGCACTCAGGATTGGACTGTCTCCGTACCAGTTGGAGGCGCCTCTGGCGATGCTTCCCTCATCGTCTCGGTGCTCAGTCCTCGACTTTTGCTGAGGCCAGAGCCTGAGCTTTCCTCGACCACCCTGACCTAGGTCTTGGTGTACCCCTGAGGGCCCCACAGAGGAGACAGGCCTCGTCTCGCCTGGACACATGCACACCTACTTGCCTGACAAGCTGCTGCAGCAGCAGTGTCAGGCTCCATGTCGAGCGGATACAGGGATATGTGGCTTCCCTCGAGGCCCAAAGTGCTGTCACACGAGCAGGTGTTTCGGGTGTTGAGCCTCGCGGTGACAGTCAAGGCAGTGCAGGGCAGACAGGTCCATCTGCCGTGGACAAGGCATTTGAGGGTCTTGGAGAATGGTGGCCGAACCCCAGATGCTCCTCCCGATTTTCATACTGCGAGCACCTCCATTTGCGATGCGACAGAAGCCCCAGGACACCTTAGAATAAGGAGCAGAAAAGGGACTATCATCTAGAGTTTAACAGGGGCAAACTGGGCTCCTCTTGAGTCGCAACAGGACCACTGGGGTTCCACTTGGTGCGACGTTTGTGGCCGGGAATTCCTTGTGTCAAGCAAGGGAGTGAAGGAGCCCTTCGAAGTCCAAGAGGGAAGGGGTGATTTCCCACGAGACACTGGAACGGATAAGGGCCTCACCCCTTGTGCAAGGGAGAAGCTTCTGCTGTTTCTGGAGTTGCATTGGGGTTTCTAGAGTTACGACGGGGAGCCCAGAGACTCGCCCCTGTGACCTCAGGAGAGGACACTCACCGTTCCAGTTGCCAGTCACCTCTGGGGATTCCTCTCCAATCGTCTCTGGATGCCCTGTCCTCGACTTGTGCTGAGGCCAGTTCCAGAGCTTCTCTCCATGGTCCTGACCTAGGTGGGGGTTTCCCTGAGGCTCCCACAGAGGAGACAGGCTTCATCTTACCAGGACACGTGCACGGCTACTTGCCTGACCAGCTGCAGCAGCACTGGCCGTCTCCATGTCGAGCGGACAGAGGGATCTATGGCTTGCTCTCGAGGTCCAAAGTGCCGTCACACGTGCCAGTGTGTCCTGCGTCGAGCCTCGGGGTGACAGTCAAGGCAGTGCGGGGCTGTCAAGTTTATGTGCAGTGGACAAGGCATTTGGGGGTCCTGACAAATGGTGGCCGAACCCCTGATACTCCTCCCGACTTTCCTGTTGCGAGCACCTCCTCTTGGTATTCGAGCGAAACTCCAGGGAATATTTCCCTATGGGGCAGGAAAAGGGACGATCATCTGGAGCTTAGTGGGGGCAAACAGGGCTCTGTTGAATCGCAGCGGATCCCTTCTTGTTCCTCTTGAGTTGAGACGGGTAAGGGGGTAAAATCCTGGGTCACAGCAAGGGCGTGAAAGAGCCCTCCGAGGTCCAAGAGGGCAGGAGTGATTTCCCCAGAGATGCCGCTGTGCATAAGGGCCTCACCCTGCTTGCAAGGGAGAAGCTTCTGGTATTTCTCGAGTTGCAGCGGTATTTCTCCAGTTACAACGGGGAGCCTATGGACCCGCCCGTGTGGCTTCAGCATGGGCCAGTCTTCTTGCAAGTTGCCATGCGCTTTTGGGAATTCCTCCCCAGTATTCGCCGAGTCCTCATTCCTCCTCTGGTGCTGAAGCTGGAACCTGAGCTTTCCTCGCCCCTGCTGACATAAATCTTGGGGTTCACATGAAGCCCCCACAGGAAAGTGAGGACTCGTCTTGCCTGGAGACGTTCACTTGCTCTTGCCTGTGCAGCTGCAGCAGCGTTGAAAGGCTCCCCGGCAAGTGGAAACAGGGATCTGTGACTTGACCACGAGGTACCACCCAGGTCTGTCACACGTGCCAGTGTGTCAGGCTTCGAGCCTCGGGGTGACAGTCGACCCAGTGCAGGTCATTCAGGTTCATCTGGAGTTAACGAGGCTTTGGGGGGTCTTGGGGAATGGTGGCAAGACCCCTTATGTTGCTCCAGACTGTCCTGGTACGAGTGTCTCCTTTTGAGATGTGAGGGAAGTGCTAGGAACCCTTTCCCGACAGAGCTCCCTCATCTGGAGCTCAGCAGGGATATTGGGGCTCATTTACATTCATGGCGTGACCCTCAGTGTTCCCCTCGAATGAGGACGGGCGGCGCGAGAAACTTCATGTGTCACAGCAAGGAGGTGAACGACACTCTGTAGGTCCAAGAGAGAAGACGTTCTTTCCCCCGAAACGCCACAGCAGATTAGATCCTCAACCCGCTTACAGGGGAGAATATTTTGGTTTTTCTCAAGATGTAGCAGTGTCCCCTCGAGTTACAACAGGGAATGCAGATACTCGCCCCTGTGCAATCAGGATTGGACAGTCTCCGTGCCAGTTGCCAGGCGCCTCTGAGGATTCTTCCCTTATCGTCTCGGTGTTCAGTCCTCGACTTTAGCTGAGGCCGGAGCCTCTGCTTTCCTCGACGGTCCTGACCTAGGTCTTGGTGTACGCCTGAGGGCCCCACAGGGGAGAAAGGCTTCATCCAGCCTGGACACGTGCACGGCTACTTGCCTGACCAGCTGCAGCAGCAGTGTCAGGCTCCATGTCGAGTGGACACAGGGACCTTTGGCTTGCCCTCGAGGCCCAAAGTGCTGTCGCACGTGCAGCTGTTCGGGCGTGAAGCCTCGGGGTGACAGTCAAGGCAGTGCAAAGCAGACAGGTTCATCTGCAGTGGACAAGGCATTTGGTGGTCTTGGAGAATGGTGGAAGAATCCCAGATGCTCCTCCCGACTTTCCTACTGCGAGCACTTTCTTTTTGGTTGCGACGGAAGCCCCAGGACACTTTAGACTAAGGAGGAGGAAAAAGGACTATCTTCTAGAGCTTAACAGGGGAAAACTGGGCTACTCTTGAGTCGCAGCGTGTCCATTGGGGTTCCTCATGGGTGTGACTGTTGTGGCCGTGTACCTCTTGTGTCATAGCAAGGGAGTGAAGGAGCCCTTCGAGATCCAAGAGGGAAGGAGTGATTTCCCACGAGACGCCGAATCGGATAAAGGCCTCACTCCGCTTGCAAGGGAGAAGCTTCTGATGTTTCTCGAGTTGCTGCGGGGTTTCTCAGTTTATGACGGGGAGCCCTGGGATGCACCCCATGGCCTCAGGAGAGGACAGTCTCCGTGCCATTTGCCAGTCACATCTGGGGATTCCTCACCAATCGTCTCTGGGTGCCCAGTCCTCGACTTGTGCTGAGGCCAGTGCCTGAGCTTCCCTCGACCCTTCTGACCTAGGTCTTGGGGCTCCCCTCAAGCTCCCACAGAGGAGACAGTCTTTCTCACCTGGACACGTGCAAGGCTACTTGCCTGATCAGCTGCAGCAGCAGGGTCTGGCTCCATGTCAAGTGGAGAGAGGGATCTGTGGCTTGCTCTCGAGGTCCAAAGTGCTCTCACATGTGCCAGTGTGTCGTGTGTAGAGCCCTGGGGTGACAGTCAAGGCAATGCAGGGCTGTCAAGTTCATCTGCAGTGGACAAGGCATGTGGGGGTCTTGGTGAATCGTGGTCAAACCCCTGATGCTCTTCCCGACACTCCTATTGGAAGCACCTCCTCTTAGTATTCGAACGAAGCTCCACGGAACATTTCCATAAGGGGCAGAAAAGGGACCATCATCTGGAGTTTAGTGGGGGCAAACAGGGCTCTGTTGAGTCTCAGCGGATCCCTTGTTGTTCCTCGCGAGTTGAGACAGGTAGGGCGGGGAAATTCCTGGGTCACAGAAAGGGGGGGAAATAGCCCTTCGAGGTCCAAGAGGGAAGGAATGATTTCCCCAGAGATGCCACAGTGGATAAGGACCTAACCCCGCTTGCAAGAGTGAAGCTTCTTGTATTTCTTAAGTTGCGGCGGGGCTTCTCGGGTTACGCTGGGGAGCCCATGGACACGCCCCCGTGGCCTCAGGAGAGGCCAGTCTTCTTGCCAGTTGCCATGCGCCTTTGGGGATTCCTAGCCAGTCATCGCCGAGTCCTCAGTCCTCGTCTGGTGCTGAAGCTGGTACCTGAGCTTACCTCGCCCATGCTGACATAAATCTTGGGGTTCCTATGGAGCCCCACAGGAATGTCACGCCTCGTCTTGCCTGGAGACGTACACTTGCGCTTGCCTCTGCAGCTGCAACAGCTTTGAACGGCTCCCCGTCGAGTGGACACAGGGATCTGTGACTTGACCTCTCGATACCACCCAGGTCTGTCACACGTGCCAGTGTGTCAGGCATCGAGCCCCGGGGTGACAGTCGATTTAGTGCAGGGCAGTCAGGTTTATCTGGACTGAACGAGGTATTTGGGGGTCTTGGGGAATGGTGGCAAGACCCTGATGCTGCTCCCAACAGTCCTGGTTCGAGTGTCTCCTGTTGGGATGTGAGGGAAGAGCTGGCAACCCTTTCCCGATAGAGCAGGAAAGGGACCCTCATCTGGAGCTCAGCAGGAATACTGAGGCTCCTTTACATTCCTGGTGGAACACTCGGTGTTCAGCTCAAGTGAGGACGGGTGGCGATAGAAACTTCTTGGGTCACAGTAAGAAGGTGAACGACACTCTGGAGGTCCGAGACAGAAGAGGTTCCCATGAGACACCACAGCAGACAACGTCCACACCCCGCTTGCAGGGGGGAATCTTTTGGTTTTTCTCAAGTTGTGGCGGGGTCCTCTCGAGTTACAACGGGGAACCCAGGGACTCGCCCCTGTGCACTCAGGATTGGACAGTCTCCGTGCCAGTTGCCAGGCGTCTCTGGGGATTCTTCCATAATCGTCTCGGTGCTCATTCTTTGACTTATGTTGAGGCCGGAGCCTGAGCTTTTCTCGACCGTCCTGACCTAGGTCTTTTTGTTCCCATGAGGAATCCACAGTGAAGACAGGCATTGTCTCTCCTGGACACGTTCACGGCTATTTGCCTTTCAAGCTGCAGCAGCAGTTTCAGGCTACATGGCGAGCAGACATAGGGATCTGTGGCTTATCCTCGAGGTCCAAAGTGCTGTCACACGAGCACGTGTTTCGGGCGTCAAGCCTCCGGATGTCAGTCAAGGCTGTGCAAGGCAGACAGGTTCATCAGCAGTGAGCAAAGAATTTGGGCGTCTTGGAGAATGGTGGCCGAACCCCAGATGCTACTCCCAACTTTCCTACTGCGAGCACTTCCTTTTGTGATGCGACGGAAGCCATAGGACACCTTATATTAAGGAGAAGGAAAAGGAACTATCATCTAGAGCTAAACAGGGGCAAATTTGGCTCCTCTTGAGTCGCGGGGGGTCCACTGGGGTTCTTCTTGGGTGTGACGGTTGTGGCCAGTAACTGCTTGTGTCACAGCAAGGAAGTGAAGGAGCCCTTCGATGTCCAAGAGGGAAGGGGTGATTTCCCACGAGACGCCAGATCGGATAAGGACCTCACCCCGCTTGCAAGGGAGAAGCTTCTGTGTTTCTCGAGTTGCATGGGGTTTCTCGAGTTACGACGGGGAGCCCAGGGATGTGACCGTGTGGCCTCAGGAGAGGACAGTCTCCGTGTCAGTTGCCAGTCACCTCTGGGAATTCCTCCTCAATTGTCTCTGGGTGCCCTGTCATCGACTTGTGCTGAGGCCAGTGCCTGAGCTTACGTTGACCGTCCTGACCTACGTCTTGGGGATTCCCCTGAGCCTCCCACAGAGGAGACAGGCTTCGTCTCACCTGGAAACGTGCACGGCTAATTGCCTGACCAGCTGCAGCAGCAGTGTAAGGCTCCATGTCGAGCGGACAGAGGGATCTGTGGCTAGTTCTCGAGGTCAAAGGTGCTGTCACACGTGTCAGTGTGTCGTGCATCGAGCCTCGGGTCGATAGGCAAGGTAGTGCGGGGCTATCAAGTTCATCTGCAGTGGACAAGGCATTTGGGCGTCTTGGTGAATGGTGGCTGAACCCCTGATGCTCCCCCCAACTTTCCTGTTGCGAGCACCTCCTCTTGGTATTTGAGCGAAACTCCAGGGAACGTTTCCCTAAGGGGCAGGAAAGGGGACGATCATCTGGAGCTTAGCAGTGGCAAACAGGGATCCATTGAGTCGCAGCGGATCCCTTGTTGTTCCTCTCGAGTTGAGACCGGTGGTGGGGGGGATTTCTGGGTCACAACAAGGGGGGAAAGACCCCTCCGAGGTCCAAAAGGGAAGGAGTGATTTCCCCAGAGATGCTACAGTGGATAAGGACCTCACCCCGCTTGCAAGGGAGAAACTTCTGTTATTTCTCCGGTTGCGGTGGGGTTTCTTGAGATAAGATGGGGAGCCCGTGGACCCGCCCCTGTGGCCTCAGGAGAGGACAGTCTCCGTGCCAGTTGCGATGCGCCTTTGAGGATTCCACCCCAGTTATCGTCGAGTCCTGAGTCCTCGTCTGGTGCTGAAGCTGGTACCTGAGCTTTCCTAGCCCATGCTGACATAAATCTTGGGGTTCCCATGGAGCCCCCACAGGAAATTTACGCCTCGTCTTGCCTGGAGACGTACACTTGCGCTTGCCTCTGCATTGCAGCAGCTGTGAAAGGGTCCTCGTCGAGTGGACACAGGGATCTGTGACATGATCTCGAGGTACCATCTGGGTCTGTCACACGTGCCATTGTGTCAGGCTTCCAGCCTCGGTGTTACAGTCGAGCCAGTGCAGGGCAGTCAGGTTCATCAGGAGTGAATGAGGTATTTGGGTGTCTTGGGGAATGGTGGCAAGACCCCTGATGCTGCTCCCGACAGTCTGGGTTCGAGTGTATCATGTTGGGATGTGAGGAAATTGCTGGGAACCCTTTCCCGACAGAGTAGGAAAGGGACCCTCATCTGGAGCTCAGCAGGGATCCTGGAGCTCCTTTACATTCAAAGCGGGACCCTCAGTGTTCCCCTAGAGTGAGGACAGGGAACGCGAGAAACTTCTTTTGTCAGAGCAAGGAGGTGAACGACAGCTTGGAGGTCCAAGAGAGAAGAGGGTCTTTCTCCCTAGACGCCACAGCAGGCGAGGTCCTCACCCCACTAGCTGGGGAGACTCTTTTGTTTTTTCTCAAGTTGTGGTGGGGTCCTCTCGAGTTACAATGGGGAACCCAGGGACTCGCCCCTGTCCACTCAGGATTCGACAGTCTCTGTGCCAGTTGCCAGGCGCCTCTGGGGATTCTTCCTTAATCATCTCGGTGCTCATTCCTTGACTTTTGCTGAGGTGAGAGCCTGAGATTTCCTCGAACGTCCTGACCTAGGTCTTGGTGTACCCCTGAGGGCCCCATAGAGGAGACAGGCCTCGTCTCGCCTGGACACGTGCACAGCTACTTGCCTGACCAGCTGCAGGAGCAGTGTCAGGCTCCCTGTCGAGCGGACACAGGGATCTGTGGCTTTCCCTTGAGGTCCAAAGTGCTGTCACACGTGCAGGTGTTTCGGGGGTCGAGCCTTCAAATGACAGTCAAGGCAGTGCAGGGCAGACAGGTTCATCTTCAGTGGACAAGGCATTGGTGGTCTTGGAAAGTAGTGGCCAAACCCCAAATGCTCCTCCCAAATTTCATACTGCGATCACTTGCACTTGGGAAGCGACGGAAGCCCCAGGACAACATAAACTAAAGTGAAGGAAAAGGGACTATCATCTAGAGCTTAGCTTTGGCAAACAGGGCTCCTCTTGAATCGCAGCGGGTCCATTGGGTTTCTCCTGGGTGCGACGGTTGTGGCCGGGAACTCCTTGTGTCACAGCAAGGGAGTGAAGGAGCCCTTCGAAGTCCAAGAGGGAAGGGGTGATTTCCCACGAGATGCCAGATGGAATAAGGGCCTCACCCCACTTACAAGAGAGAAACTTCTGGTGTTTCTCGAGTTGCAGCAGGGTCTCTCGACTTACGACAGGGAGCCCAGGGATGCGCACCTGTGGCCTCAGAAGAGGACGGTCTCCGTGCGAGTTACCAGTCACCTCTGGAAATTCCTATCCAATCATATCTGGGTGCCCTGTCCTCATCTTGTGCTGAGGCCAGTGCCTGAGCTTTCCTCGACCGTCCTGACCTAGGTCTTCGGGTTCCCCTGAGGCTCCAACAGTGGAGAGAGGCTTCGTCTCACCTGGACACGAGCACGGCTACTTGCCTGACGAGCTGCAGCAGCAGTGGCATTCTCCATGTCAAGCGGACAGAGGGATCTGTGGCTTGCTCTCGAGGTCCAAAGTGCTGTCACACGTGCCAGTGTGTTGTGCATCGATCCTCGGGGTGACAGTCAAATCAGTGCTGGGAGGTCAAGTTCATCGCAGTGGACAAGGCATTTGGGGGTCTTGTTGAATGGTGGCCGAACCCCTGATGCTTCTCCCGTCTATCCTGTTGTGAGAACCTCCTCTTGGTATTCGAGCGAGGCTCCAGGGAACCTTTCCATAAGTGGCAGGAAAAGGGAGGATCATCTGCAGCTTAGCAGGGGCTAACAGGGCTCTGTTGTGTCGCAGCGGATCCCTTGTCGTTCCGCTCGAGTTGAGACGGGTAGCGCGGGGAAATTCCTGGGACACAGCGAGAGGTGGAAGAGCCCTTCGAGGTACAAGAGGGAAGGGGTGATTTCCCCAGAGATGCCTCAGTGGATAAGGGCTTCACCCCGCTTGCTAGAGAGAAGCTTCTGGTATTTTTCCAGTTGCGGCAGAGTTTCTAGAGTTACAACGGGGAGCCCATGGACCCGCCCCTGTGGCCTCAGGAGAGGCCAGTCTTCCTGCCAGTTGCCATGCGAGTTTGGGGATTCCTTCCCAGTAATCACTGAGTCCTCAGTCCTCGTCTGGTGCTGAAGTTGCTAACTGAGCTTTCCTCTCCCATGCTGACAGAAATCTTGGGGTTCCCATGGATCTCCCACAGGAAAGTCAGGCCTCATCTTGCCTGTAGATGTACACTTGCGCTTGCCTCTGCAGCTGCAGCAACTGTGAAAGGCTCCCCGTCGTGTGGACACAGGGATTTGTGACTTGACCTCGAGGTACCAGCCAAGTCTGTCACAGGTGCCAGTGTGTCAGCCTTTGAGCCTCAGGGTAACAGTCGACCCAGTGCGGGGCAGTCAGGTTCATCTGGAGTGAACGAGGTATTTGGGGTTCTTGGGGAATGGTGGCAAGACCCCTGATGCTGCTCGGAACAGTCCTGGTTCGAGTGTCTCCTGTTAGGGTGTGAGGGAAGTGCTGGGAACCTTTTCCCAACAGAGCAGGAAAGGCACCCTCATCTGGAGCTCATCAGGGATACTGGGGCTCCTTTACATTCATGGCGGGACCCTCGGTGTTCCCTTCGAGTGAAGACGAGCGCCGCGAAAATCTTCTTGGGTCACAGTAAGAAGGTGAACGACACTCTGAAGGTCCAAGAGAGAAGAGGTTCTTTCCCTCGAGACACCACAGAAGACGAGGACCTCACCCCGCTTGCATGGGAGCATCTTTTGTTTTTTCTCAAGTTGTGGCATGATCTTCTCAAGTTAAAACGGGGAACAAAGGGGCTCACCCCTGTGCACTCAGGATTGGACAGTCACAGTGCCAATTGCTTGGCACCTCTGGGTATACTTCTCTAATCGTCTCGGTGCTCAGTCCTCGACTTTTGCTGAGGCTGGAGCCTGAGCTTTCCTCCACCGTCCTAACGTAGGTCTTAGTGTACCACTGAGTGCCCCACAGGGGAGACAGGCTTCGCCCCGCCTGGACACGTGCACCGCTACTTGCCTGACCAGCTGAAGCAGCAGTGTCAGGGTCCATGTCGAGCTGACAGGGATCTGTGGCTTGGCCTCGAGGCCCATTGTGCTGTGACAAGTGCAGGTGTTTCTGGCGTCGAGCTTCGGGGTGACAGTCAAGGTAGTGCAGGGCAGACAGGTTTATCTGCAGTGAGCAAGGCATTTGAGCATCTTGGAGAATGTTGACCGGAACCCTCATTCTCCTTCCGACTCTCCTGGTGCGAGCACCTCCGCTTGGGATGCGATTGGAGTGCTGGGAATCCTTTCCCGAAGGAGAAGGGAAAGGGATCCTCTTTTGGAGCTGAGCAGGGGAAAATGGGGCTCCCCGTGAGTCGCGGTGGGGCCCGCGGGGTCCTATCGAGTGTAGAAGGTTGTGGTGGAGAACTTCTTTTGTCACTGCAAGAGTGTGAAGGAGACTTTCGAGGTTTAAGTGGGAAGTGGTGATTTCCCCAGAGATGCCGCAGTGGACAAAAGCCTCACCCCGCTTCACGGGTAGAAGCTTCTGGTTATTCTCGAGGAATGCAGCAGTCTTCTCGAGTTACAACAGGAACCCCACGGATCCGCCCTTGTGGCCTCAGGACAGGCAAGTCTCCATGCCAGTTGACTGGCGCCAATGGGAATTTCTCCCCAGTCGTCGCTGGGTCCTCAGTCCTCGTCTCTTGCTGAGGCCGTAGACTGAGCTTTCCTCACCCATGCTGACATAGTTCTTGGCATTACCCTGGACACCACAGAGGGAGTGAGTCCTTGTCTCGCCTGGAGACATGCACGGCCACTTTCCATCCCAGCTGTAGCATCAGAATGAAGCTCCCTGTAGAACGAACACAGGGATCTATGGCTGGCCCTCGAGGTACCCCTGGGTTGTCACACGTGCCATGTGTCAGGCTTCGAGCTTTGGGGTGAAAGTCGAGGCAGTGCAGGGCATTCAGGTACATCTGGAGTGACGAGGCATTTGGGATTCTTAGGAATGGTGGCCCGAACCCTGATGCTCCTCCTGACTCTCCTGGTGGGAGCGCCTCCTCTTGGGATGTGAGGGGAGTACTGGGAATCCTTTCCCGACAGAGCAGGGAAAGGGACCCTCATCTGGAGCTGAGCAGGGGAAAACAGGGCTTTTCTTGAGTGGCAGAGGGACACTTGGGGTTCTTCTCGAGTGGGGATGGGTGGGGCGGGTAACTTCCCGGGTCACAGCAAGGGGGTGAAGGAGCCTTTCGAGGTCCAAAATGAAAGGGGAGATTTCCCTCAAGACACCATAGCAGACAAAGGCCTCACCCGCCTGCAGGTGAGAAGCTTCTGGTTTTTCACGAGTTGTGGCAGGATCATGTCGGGTTACAACGGGGACCACAGGGGCCGACCCGTGTGTCCTCAGAAGAGGCCAGTCTCCGTGACAGTTGCCAGGCGCCTCGGGGTATTCCTTTCCAGTCGTCACCATGTCCTGTGTCCTCGTCTGGTGCTGAGGCCGGTGCCTGAGTTTTCCTCGCCTATACTAACATAGGTACTGAGGTTCCCCTGGAGCCCACACAGGTGAGTCAGGCCTCGTCTCACCTGGAGATGCGCATAGCTGCTTGCCTCCCCAGCTGCAGCAGAAATGTCAGGCTCCCCGTCGAGCGCACACAGGGTTCTGTGGCTTGCCCTTGAGGTACCCCAGAGCTTTCACACATTCCAGTGTGTCAGGCATCGAACCTCGGGGTGACAGTCAAGGCAGTGCAGAGCAGTCAGGTTCATTTGGTGTGGACGAGGCATTTGGGGGATTTGTGGAATGGTGGCCTGATCCCTGATGCTCCTACCAACTCTCCTGCGGCAAACGCCTCATCCTGGGATGCGAGGGGAGGGCTGGGAAGCCTTTCAAGTCGGTGCAGGGAAAGGGACACTCATGTGGAGCTAGTAGGTTAAAACGGGGCTCCTCTTGAGTCGTGGCGGGACCCTTGGGGTTCCTCCCGAGTGGGGATGGGTGGGGCTGGGAACTTCTTGGGTCACAGCAAAGGTGTGAAGGAGCCTTTCGAGGTTAAGAAGGAAGGGGTGAATTTTCCCGAGAGGCCGCAGCGGAAATGGCCTCACAACGCTTGCAGAGGAGAAGATTCTGTTTTTTCTCAAGTTGCAGCGGGGTCCTCCCGAGTTACGAGTGGGACCCCAGGGACCTGGCCCTGTGGCCTCAGGAGAGGCAAGTCTCCGTGTCAATTGCCAGGCGCCTCTGGGGATTACGGCTCAGTCACTGCCAGGTACTTAGTCCTCATCTGGTATGGAGGCCGGAGCCTGAGCTTTGCTTGTCCGTGTTGACATCAGTCGTGGGGTTCCCCTGGAACCCCCACATAGGAGTCAGGCTTTGTTTTGCCTTTGAGACGTGCCCAGCTTCTTGCTTCCCCAGCTGCAGCAGCAGTGTCTGGGTCCCAGACAAGTGGACACAGGGATTTGTGGCTTGTCCTCGTGGTACCCCAGGGCTGTCACATTTTCCAGTGTGTCGGTGTCGAACCTCGGGGTGACAGTCGAGGCAGTGCAGGGCAGTCATGCTCATCTGGAGTGGACGAGGCATTTGGGGTACTTAGGGAATAGTGGCCCCACCACTGATGATCCTCCCGTCTCTCCTGGTGTGAGCTCCTCATCCTGGGATACGAGGGGAGCACCGTTAACCCTTTCCCGAAGGAGCCGGAAAAGGGACCCTCCTCTAAAGAGGAACAGGGGCAAACGGGGCTCCTCTTGAGTCGCAGCCAGACTCTCGGGGTTCCTCTCGAGTGGGGACATATGGGATGTGGTACTTCTTGAGTCACAGCAAGGGTATGAAGGAGTCTTTCCAGGTCCAAGAAGGAAGGGGTGATTTCCCCTGAGATGCCGCAGTGGAAAAGGGCTTCACCCCGCCTGCAGGGTAGAAGCTTCTGGTTTTCCTCAAGTTTCAGTGGGGTCCCCTCGAGTAACGACAGGGAACCCAGGGACCCACCCCTGTCGTCTCAGGAGAGGCCAGTTTCCGTGCCAGTTGCTAGGCGCCTCTGGGGATTCTTCCCCAGTCATTGCCTGGTCCACAGTCCTCGTCTGTTACTGAGGCTGGAGCCTGAGCTTTCCTCGCCCATGCTGACATAGGTCTTTGGTTTCCCCTGGATCCCACAGAGGGGAGTCTGGCCTCATCTCGCCTGCAGAAGTGCACGGTCGATTGCCTCCTCAGCTGCAGCAGCAGTATCAGGCTCCCAGTCGAGCAGACACAGGGATCTGTGTCTTGCCCTCGAGGTACCCCAGGACTGTCATACTTGCCAGTGTGCTGGGCGTCGATCATTGTGGTGACAGTCGAGGCAGTACCGGGCAGTCAGGTTCATCTGGAGTGGACGAGGCATTTCGGGGTCTTGGGAAATGGTGGCCCGATACTGATTCTCCTCTCAACTGTCCTGGAGTGAGCACCTCCTTTTGGGATGCGAAGGGAGCTCCGGGAACCTTTTCTCGACGCAGCAGGGAAAGGGACCCTCATCTGGACCTGAGCAGGGGAAAATAAGGCTCTTCTTGAGTCGTGGCGGGACCCTCCAGGCTCCACTCTAGTGGGGACTGGTGGTGTGAAAACTTCTTGGGTCAAAGCAATGGTGTAAAGCAGACTTTCCAGATTTAAACGGAAGGGGCGATATCTCACGAGATGCTTCAGTGGACAAGGGCCTCACCCCGCCTGCAAGGGAGAAGCTTCCAGTTTTTCTCGAATTGAGTCGTGGTCCTCTCGCGTAGAGACGGGGACCCCAGGAGCCCATCCCTGTGGCCTCAGGAGAGGTCAGTCACCATGTCAGTTTCCAGGATCACCTGGGGATTCTTCCCCAGACGTCGCCTGGTCCTCGGTCCTAGTCCAGTGCTGAAACCAGAACCTGAGCTTTCCTCACTCCTGCGAACATAGCTCTTGGGCTTCCCCTGGAGCCCCCACAGGGAAGTCAGTCCTCATCTCACCTGGAAAAGTGCTGCGTTCTTGCCTCCCCGGCTGCAGCAGCAGTGTCAGGCTCCCTGTCGAGCGGACACAGTGATGTGTGGCTTGCCCTCTAGATACTTCAGGGCTGTCACACCTTCCAATGTATTGGGTGTCAGGCCTCGAGATAACATTCGAGGCAGTGCAGGGCATTCAGGTTCAACTGGAGTGGATGAGGCATTTCGGCCTCTTGGGGAATGGTGGCACGTTACCTGGTGTTCCTCCCAACTCTTCTGGTGTGAGCTCATCCTCTTGGGATGCAAGGGGAGAGACGGGAATCCTTTCCCTTTGGAGCAGGGAAATGGACCCTCATCTGGAGCTGAGCAGGGGAAATCGGGGCTCCTCTTGACTCACGGTGGGACCCTCTGTGTTCCTCTCGAGGGGGAACTGTTGTGTCGGGGAAAATCGTAGCTCACAGAAAGGGTGTGAATCAGACTTTCGAGGTCTAAGAGGGAAGGGGTGATTTCCCCTGATACGCCCATGCGCATAAGGTGTTCACCCCGCCTGCAGGGGAGAAGCTCCTGTTTTTTCTCGAGTTTAGGCAGGGTCCTCTCGATTTAAGAGAGGGGCCCCAGGGACCCGCCCTTGTGGCCAGTCTCCGTGGGAGTTGCGAGGGGCCTCTGGTAATCCCCCCTGTCAGCGGTACGTCCTCAGTCCTATTCTTGAGTTGAGGCGGGAGCCTGAGCTTTCCTCGCCTGTGCTGACATGTGTCTTGGGTTGCCCCTGGAGCCCCCACATGGGAGTCAGGTCTCCTCTCGCGTGGAGACATGTATGGCCGCTTTCTTCCCGAGATGCAGCAGCAGTGTCAGGCTCCCCGTCGAGCGGACACAGGGATCTGTTCCTTGCCCTCAAGGTAACCCAATGCTGTTACACATGCAGCGTGGCGTGAGTTGATCCTTGGGATCAGTCGAGGCAGTGCAGGGCAGTCAGGTTCACCTGTAATGGAGGTGGAATTTGGGGTCTTAGGGAATGGTGGCATGACCCCTGGTGTTCCTCTCAACACTACTGTTGCGATTGCCTTTCCTTGGTATTCGAAGGTAGCGCCTAGAAACCTTTCTCGACATAGCAGGGAAACAGACCATAATCTGGAGCTCAGAAGGGGAAAACGGGGCTCATCTTGAGTCGTGGCGGGATCCTCGGTATTCCTCTTGAGTGGGGATGTGTATGTAGGGGAAATTCGTGGGTCAGAGCAAGGGTGTAATGGAGTCTTTCAAGGTCAAAGAGGGAAGGTATGATTTCCCCCTAGAGGCCGCAGTGTACAAGGATTTCACCCCACCCTCAGGGCAGAAGCTCCTGTTTTTTTTTTTTCGATTTGTGTCTGTGTCCTCTCGAGGTACAATAGGGACCCCTGAGGCCTCCGCTGTGTCCTCAGGACAGGCCAGTCTCCGTGAGAGTATCGAGGGGCCTCTGGAGATCTCTTCCAATTCAGTGTTTGGTCTTCAGTCCTCGTCTGGAGCTGAGGTCGGAGCCTGAGCTTTGGTTGCCTGTGATTACATGGGTCTGTGGGTTCCCCTAGAGAACCCACAGGGAATCAGGCCTCATCTCGCAAGGCGACATGCATGGCTGCTTTCAAAGCGAGGTGCAGCAGCAATGACAGGCTCCCTGTCGAGCGGACACAGGGATCTGTGGCTTGCCTCAAGGTAGCCCAGAGATGTCACACGTGCCAGTGTAGTGTGAGTCGATCCTCCGCATGATATTCAAAGCAGTGTGGGGGAGTCAAGGACATCTGGAGTGGACGGGGCATTCAGGAGTCTTGGGAAATGGTGGCACAATCCCTGGTGTTTCTCTCGACTCCTTTGGTGCAAGCTCATCCTCTTGGGATGCGAGGGGAGTGTCAAGAAAACTTTCCTGACTGAGCAGGATAAAGGACCCTCATCTGGAGCGGAGTAGTGGAAAACGGGGCTCCTTCTGAGTCGAAGCGGGATCCTCGGTGTTCCTCTCCAGTGCGGATGGGTAGGTCGGGGAACTTCGTGGTTCACAGCAAGGATGTGAAGGAGCCTTTCGAGGTCCAAGAGGGAAGGGGTGATTTCTCCCAAGGTGCCATAGCGGACAAAGGCCTGACTCTCCTGCAGGGGAGAAGCTCCTGGTTTTTCTCGAGTTGTGGAGGGGTCCTCTCGAGTTACGACAGGGACCCCTGAGATCTGCCCCTGTGGCCTCAAGAGAGGCCAGTAACCGTGCGAGGGGCCTCTAGGGATTTCTTCCCAAAAGGCGTAAAGTTGGCAGTCCTCCTTCTGAGCTGAGGCCAGACCCTGAGCTTTCCTTTCCTGTGCTGACATGGGTCTGTGGGTTCCCATGGAGAACAGACAGGGGTGTCAGGCCTCATCTTACATGGAGACGTGTATGGTCGCTTTCCTCCCAAGCGGCAGCAGCAGTGTCAGTCTCCCCGTTTTGTAGACACAGGGAACTGTGTCTTGCCCTCAAGGTACCCCAGGGCTGTCACACGTTCCAGCGTG
>SJYD01062158.1:64827-94143 GCA_006408635.1 Nanger granti
CGGCAGCAGCAGTGTCAGTCTCCCCGTTTTGTAGACACAGGGAACTGTGTCTTGCCCTCAAGGTACCCCAGGGCTGTCACACGTTCCAGCGTGTTGTGAGTCGAACCTCAGTGTGACAATCGAGGCAGTGCAGGACATTCATGTTCATCTGGAGTGGACAAGGCATTTTGGGGTATTGGGGAATGGTGGCACGACCCCTGGTGTGCCTTTCGACTCCCCTGTTGCAAGCACCTCCTCTTGGGATGCGTGGGGACCGCCGGGAATCGTTTCCTGATGAAGCAGAGAAAGGGACCCTCATCGGAGGTGAGAAGGGGAAAACGGGGCTCCTCTTGAGTCATGGTGGTACCCTCGGTGTTTTTCTCAAGTGGCTACAAGTGGGTCGGGAAATACGTGAGTCACAGCAAGGGTGTTAAGGAGGGTTTCCAGATTCAAGAGGGAAGGGGAGATTTAACCCAAGATACCTAAGAGGACAAGGGCTTCACCCCGCCTCAGGGGAGAAGCTCCTGGTTTTTTTCGAGTTGTGATGGGGTCCTCTCAAGTTACGGTGGGGATCCCAGGGAACGCCCCTGTGGACTCAGGAGATTCCAGTCTCCGTACAAATAGTAAGGGGCCTCTGGGGATTCCTCCCCATTCTGTGCCAAGTCCTCGGCCCTCGTCTGGAGCTGTGGCCGGAGTCTGAGCTTTCCTCACCCATGATGACATGGAACTTGGGGTTCCCCTGGAGCTCCGGCAAGGGTGTCAGGCCACGTCTCACGTTGAGACGTGCACCGCCACATTCCTCCCGAGCTGCAGCAGCAATGTCAGGCTCTCCTTCAAGAGGACACAGGGATCTGTGGCTTGCACTCAGTGTAGCCCAGGTCTGACACACTTGCCAGCATGCAGTGAGTCGATCTTCGGGGTGACAGTCGAGGCGGTGAAGGGCTGTCAGTTTCATCTGGAGTGGACGGGGCATTTGAGAGTCTTGGGGAAAGGTGGCATGACCCCTGGTGTTCCTCCCGAGTCTGCTGTTGCAATCACCTCCTCTGGGAATGCGAGTTGAGCGCCGGAATCCTTTCCTGACGGACCAGCGAAAAGGACCCTCATCTGGAGCTGAGCAGGGGAAATGGGGGCGCCTCTTGTGTCGCAGTGGATGCCTCGTTGTTTTTTTCGTGTTGGCACGTGGGTCAGGGAACTTTGTTGGTCACAGCAAGCATGTGAAGGAGCCTTTCAACGTCCAAGAGGAGAGGTGTGATTTGCCCTGAGATGACGCAGCAGTGGAGGACCTCACCCTGCATGCAGGGTAGAAGCCCCTGGTTTTTCTCGAGTTGAGGTGGGGTCCCCTCGAGGTATATCTTGTACCGCAGGGACCCGCCCCTGTGGCCTCAGGAGAGGCCTGTCTCTGTGCAAGTTCTGAGGGGCCTATGGGGGTTCCTGCCCCAGTCTGTGCCAGGTCCTCAGTCCTTGTCTAAATCGGAGGGCAGAAGCTGAACTTTCCATACCCATGCTGACATGGGTGTTGGGGTTCCCCTGGAGCCTCTACAGTGGAGTCAGGCCTTGTCTCGTGTACGGCCGCTTTCCTCTCAAGCTGCAGCAGCAGTGTCAGTCTCCCTGTCGAGGGGACACTGGGATCTGTGGCTAGCCCCCAACGTGCCACAGGGCTGTCACACTTGCCAGCTAGACTTGAGTCGATCCTAGGGGTGAGAGTCGAGTCAGTTCAGGGCATTCAGGTTCATCTGGAGTGGACTGAGGCATTTGGGGTTCTTGGGGAATGGTGGTACGACCCATGGAGTTCTGACCGAGTTTCCTGGGTCGAGTGCCACCTTCAGATGCTAGGGAAGTGAGGGAAACCTTTCTCAGCAGAGCAAGGAAAGGAAACCTCATCTGGAGATAAGCAGGGTAAAATGGGGCTGTCTTGAGTCACGGCAGAACCCTTGGTGTTTCTCTTGAGTGGGGACGGGTGGGTCAGGGAACTTCGTGGGTCACAGCAAGGGTGTGGAGGAGCCTTTCGAGGTCAAAGAGGGAAGGGGTGATTTCCCCAGAGATGCCGCAGTGGAAAAGGGCCTCAACCTGCATGCAGGGAAGACGCTCTTGGTTTTTCTTGTGTTTCGGCGGGATCCTATTGAGTTGAAGCGGAACCCAGGGACCCGCCTCTGTGGTCTCAGGTGAGGCCAGTCTCTGTGCGAGTTGCGAGAGGCCTCTGGGGATTCATCCCCAGTCGACGCCGAGTCCTCAGTACTCTTATGGAGCTGAGGCCGGAGCCCGAGCTTTCCTCGCCCATTCTGACTTGAGTTTGGGGTTCCCTGGAGCCTCCACAGGGGTGTGAGGCCTCTTCTTGCGTGGAGACGTGTACGCCCGTGTTCCTCCTGAGCCTCAGCAGCAGTGTCAGGCTTCCCGTCAAGGGGACACAGGGATCTGTGGCTTGCCCTCGAAGTGTCATAATGCTCTCACACGTGCAAGAGTGGCGTGAGTTGATCCTCGGGGTGATATTCCAGGCAGCGCAGGGCAATCAGGTTCATCTGGAGTGGACTGAAGTTTTTGGGGGACTTGGGAAATGGTGGAACGAGGCCTGGAGTTCTTCCTCACATTCCACGGGAGAGCATCTGCTCTTGGAATGCGAGGGAAGGGCGTTGAATCCTTTCCCGATATAGGACGGAAAGTGACCCTCATCTAGAGCTGAGTAGACAAACACGGGGCACCTCTTGAGTCGCTGCAGGATCCTCGGTGTTCCTCTCAAAGTGAAGGGTGGTTCGGCGAACTTCGTGGATGATAGCAAGTGTGTGAAGGAGCCTTTTGAAGTCCAAGAGGAAAGGGGTGATTTCCCCTGAAAGGCCACGAAGCACAAAGGCCTCACTTGCTGCATGAGAGAAGCTGCTTGTTTTCCCAAATTGTGGAGGGGTCGTCTCGAGTTATTACAGGGACACGAGGGACCCGCCTCTGTGGCCTCAGGAGAGGCCAGTCTCCATGGGAGTTGCGATGGTCCTCTGGGGATTCTGTGTCAGTTGGCGCTGCATCCTCAGTCCTCCTCTGGAGCTGAGGCCAGAGCCTGAGCTTTCCTCGCCCGTGCTGACATGGGTCTTGTGGTTTCCCTGGAGCCTCCACAGTGGAGTCAGGTTTCGTCTCATGTGGAGACGTTTATGGCCGCTTTCCTTCCGAGCTGTAGCATCAGTGTCAGGCTCACCATTGCGTGGACACAGGGATTCGTGTCTTGTCCTGTATTTGTCACGTGGCAGTCAAATATGCCAGCGTTGTGTGAGTCGATCCTATGGTGACAGTCGAGGCAGTGCGGGGCAATCAGGTTTATCTGGAGAGGACTGAGGCATTTGGGGTTTTGGCAAATGGTGGCACGACCCCTGGGGTTCCCCCGCCTTCCTTGGTTAAGTGCCTCCTCTTGGGATGCGAGGGGAGCGCTGGGAATCATTTCCAGGCAGAGCAGGGAAAGGTACCCTCATCTGAAGCTTAGCAGGGGAAATCGGGGATCCTCTTGGTTTTTCTGAGTTGCGGTGGGGTCCTCTCTAGTAACAACTGTGAACCCAGGAAACCGGCCCTGTGGCCTGAGGAGAGGCCAGTCTCTGTGGGAGTTGTGAGTGTCCTCTCGGGATTCCTTCCCAGTTGGCGGCGGGACCCTCGGTGTTCCTCTCGAGTGGGGTCGGATGGGTTGGGGAACTTCGTGGGTCACAGCAAGAGTGTGAAGCAACCTTTCTAGGTCCAAGAAGGAAGGGGTGATTTCCCCTGAGACACTGCAGTGGACAAGGTCCTGACTGAACTTGCA
Source organism: Nanger granti (assembly GCA_006408635.1). Taxonomy (NCBI): domain Eukaryota; kingdom Metazoa; phylum Chordata; class Mammalia; order Artiodactyla; family Bovidae; genus Nanger; species Nanger granti. The sequence continues at coordinate 68,576 of SJYD01062158.1, forward strand.
GGGGAAAAGCGTCTGTTTTTTCTCTAGTTGCAGCAGGGTTTTTCGTGTTTTATCAGGGCCCCAGGGACCTGCTCTGTGGCCTCAGAAGAGGCTAGTCTTTGTGCAACTTGCGAGGGCCCTCTCGGGGTTCCTACCCAGTCGGTGCTGGGTCATCAGTCCTCGTCTAGAGTTGAGGTCTGAGCCTGAGTTTCCTCGCCCGTGCTGACATGTGTCTTTATATTCCCCTGGAGTCTCCACAGGGGAGTCAGGCCTCGACTCACAGGGAGCCAGTCCATGTTTGCTTTCCTCCCAAGCTGCAGCAGCAGTGTCAGGCTTCCCATCGAGTGGACACGGGGATCTGTGCCTTTTCCTCGAGGTGCCAGAGACTTTCACACATGCCACCATGGCGTGAGTCAATCGTTAGGGTGACAGTCGAGGCAGTGCAGGGCAATCCGATTCATCTGGTGTGGACTGAGACATTTGGAGATGTTTGGAAATGGTGCAATGACCCCTGTAGTTTCTCCCGACTCTCCTGGGGAGAGTGCCTCCGCCTGGGATGCAAGGGGAGCGCTGGGTAACCTTTCCCGCGGAAGTAGGGAAAGGGACTCTCATCTGTAGATGAGCAGGGGAAAACGGGGCTGCTCTTGAGGAGTATGGAATCCTCGGTGTTCCTCTCATTTGGGGTCTGGTATGTCTTGGAACCCTGTGTGTCCCAGCAAGGGTGTGAAGAACTATTTGGAGGTTCAAGAGGGAAGGGCTGATTTCCCCCTGAGACGCTGCAGGGTACCACAGCTTAAACACAGCTGCAGGTGAGAACCTCCTGGATTTTTCGAGTTGTGTCGGGGTCTCTCGAGTTATGACAGGGACCTCAGGGACCCGACCTGTGGCCTCACAAGCGGACAGTCCCCGCGAGAGTTGCGAGGAGCATCTGATGATTACACCACAGTTGATGCCGGGTCCTCAGTCTTCATCTGGATCTGAGATCAGAGCCTGAGTTTTCCTCGCCATTTCTGATATGGGCCTTGGGGTTCCTCTGAAAACTGCACAGGGGATTAAGGCCTCGTCTTGTGTGGAGATGTGAGTGTCCGCTTTCCTACCGAGTTGCAGCAGCAGTGTCAGGCTTTCCATCAAGTGGACACAGGGATGTGAGGCTTTCCCTCGAGGTGCGACAGGACTGTCACACACGCTAGCGTGACGTGAGTCGATCCTCAGCGTGACAGTCGAGGCAGTGCAGGAATATCGGGTTCATTGGAGTAGACTGAGACATTTGGGGGTCTTGGAGATGGTAGCACGTCCCATAGAGTACCTCCCGACTCTCCTGGGGAGAATGCATTCTCTTGGGATGCCAAGCGCCGTGTTTACTTTCCTAATGGTTCAGGGAAATGGACGCTCATCTGGAGATGAGTAGGGAAAACCCGAGCTCCTCCTGAGTCAGTGCGGACCTTCAGTGTTCCTCTCGGTTGAGGAAGGGTGTGTTGGGGAACTTCGTGGATCGCAGCAAGGGTGTGAATGACGTTTTCCAGGTTCAAGAGAGAAAGGATGTTTTCCCCCGAGACGCCACACTGCACGAAGATCTCACCCTGCCTGCAGGGGAGAAGGTCCTGGTTTTTCTCCAGTTGGGGTCTCGCCTTCTCGAGTTAATTCAGGACCTCAGGGACCCGCTATTGTGCCCTCAGGAGAAACCAGTCTCTGTGCAAGTTGCTAGGGGACTCTAGAAATTCCTCCCCAGTCGATGCCAGGTCCTCAGCCCTCGTCTGTTGCTGAGGCCAGAGCCTGAGCTTTCCTAGCCTGTGCTGACTGTGTCTTGGGGTTCCCCTGGAGCCTCCACAGGTGAGTCAGGCCTCGTCTCTCGTGGAGACATGCACGGCCGCTTTCCTTCCGAGCTGCAGCAGAAGTGTCAGGCTTCCCATTCGAGTGGACACAGGGATCTGTGGCTTGCCCCCGAGGTGCCACAGGGCTGTCACATGTGCCAGTGTGGCGTGAGTCGATCCTCAGGGTGATAGTCGAGGCAGTGCAGGGCAATAAGATTCATTTGGAGTGAACTGATGAAGCTGCGTGTCTTGGCAAATGCTCGCACAACCCCTGGAATTCCTATAGACACTCCTAGGGACAGCGCCTCCTGTTGGGAGGTGAAGGGAGCATCAGAAATCCTTTCCCGACGGAGCAGGGAAAGGAACCCTCATCTGGAGCTGAGTAGGGGAAAACGGGGCTCCTCATGAGTCGCGGCATTACCATCCTTTTACCTCTCGAGGGTGGACAGGTGGATCAGGGAACTTTGTGGGTCGCAGCAAGAGTGTGAAGGACCCTTTCCAAGTTCAAGAAGGAAGGGGTGATTTCACCCGAGATGCCACAACAGACAAGGGCCTCACCCTGCCTGTAAGAGAGAAGCTCATGTTTTTATTCGAGTTGTGTTGGGGTCCTCTCGAGTAATGACAGGGACCTCAGAGACCCGCCCCTGTGGCCTCAGGAGAGGCCAGTCTCTGTGCGAGTTCCTAGTGGACTCTGGGGATTCCTCCCTAGTCGATGCCGGGTCGTCTGTCTTCATCTGGATTTGAGGCAGGAGGCTGAGCTTTCCTTGCCCTTGCTGACATAGGTTTTGAGGTTCCCCTGAAGCCTCCAATGGGGAATCAGGTCTCATCTCACTTGGAGAGGTGCTCGGCCGCTTCACCCAAGCACTGCAGCAGCAGAGTCAGGCTTTCCATTTGAGCGAACACAGGGATCTTTGGCTTTCACTTGAGGTGCCACAGGACTGTCACACGCTCCAGCGTGGCGTGAGTCAATCCTCGGGGTAACAGTCGAGGCAGTGAAAGGCAGTCAGGTGCATCTGGAATTGACTAGGCATTTGGGTGTCTTGGGGAATTGTACCACGACACCTGGAGTTCTTCCTGCCTCTCCTCGGGAGAGCACCTCTTGGTTTGCTAGGAGAGCGCCGGGAATTATTTCCAGATGAAGCAGGGAAAGAGACCCTCATCTGGAGCTGAGCAGGGGATAATCACGGCAGAACCCTCGGTGTTCCTCTTGAGGAGTACGTTTGGATCGGAAACCTTCATGGGTCAAAGAAAAGATGTGAAGGACATTTTTGAGGTTCAAGAGGGAAGAGACGATTTTCCCTGAGAAGCCGCAGCATACAAGGGCCTCACCCTGCCTGCAGGGGAGAAGCTCCTAGATTTTCTCAAGTTGTGATGTGGTCCTCTCGAGTTACTTTGTGAAACTCAGGCACCTGGCCTGTTGCCTCAGCAGAGGCCAGTCTCCGAGCGAGTTGCCAGGGTCCTCTGGAAATCCTTCCCAATGGTCTGGAGCTGAGGCTGAAGCCTGAGCTGTCATCATCCATGCTGCCATGGGTCTTGGAGTTCCCCTGTTGCCTCCACAGGGGAGTCAGTTCTCATGTCGTGAGGAAACAGGCATGGCTCTTTTCATCCCGAGCTGCAGCAGCAGTTTCAGGTTTCCCCTTCGAGCGGACACAGGGAATTTAGGCTTTCCCTCGAGGTGCCACTGGGCTGTCACACGTGCCAGCGTGGCGTGAATAGATCCTAGGGCTGAGTCGAGGCAGCTCATTACAATCAAGTTCGTGTGGAATGGACTGAACCATTTGGGGATCTTGGGGAATTGTGCCACGACCCCTGGAACTCCTCCCGACTATTCTGGGAAGAGCACCTCCTCTTGGGATGCGAGGGGAGTGCCGGGAATCCTTTTCCGACAGGGCATGGAAAGGGACCCTCATATGGAGCTTAGCATTGGAAAACGGGGCACCTCTTTAATCACGGCAAAACCCCCGGTGTTCTTCTTCAAGGATACTTGTGGGTCGGGGAATTTCGTAGTTCGCAGCAAGGGTGTGCAGGACATTTTCGAGGTTCAATAGGAAAGGGATGATTTCCCCTGAGACGCTGCAGCAGACAAGGGCCTCAGCCCGCCTGCAGGGTAGAAGCTCCTTCTTTTTTTTTTTTTTTTCCTCAAGTTTCGGCGAGGTCCTCTAGAGTTACGACTTGGACCTCAGGGACCTGCACCTGTGGCCTCAAGAGAGGCCAGTCTCCGTGTGAGTTGTGAGGGGCCTCTCCTGATTCCTTCCCACTCGGTGCTGGGTCCTCAGTCCTCATCTGCAGCTGAGGATGGAGCCTTAGCTTTTGTGGCCCATGCTAACATGGGTCTTCGAGTTCTCCTGGAGCCTCCACAGGGGTGTCAGGACTCCTCTCACCTGGTGACGTGCACGGCTGCTTTCCTCCTGAGCTGCAGCAGCAGTGTCCGTCTTCCCGTCGAGAGGACACAGGGATCTGTGACTATCCCTTGAAGTGCCACAGAGCTGTCACACTTGCCAGCATGGCGTGAGTCAGTCCTCCTGGTGACATTCGTGGCAGTGCAGGGCAATTAAATTCATCTGGAGTGGACTGAGATATTTGGGGTTCTTGAGGAATAGTAGCACGACCCCTGGAATTCCTTTAGACACTCCTGTGGGGAGCCTCTCCTCTTGGGAAGCGACGGGAGTGCCGAGAATCTTTTCCCGGTGGAGCAGGGAAAGGTACCCTCATCTGGAGCTGAGCAGGGAAAACTGGGCTCCTCTTGAGTCGTGGCGGTACCCTCCTTCCTCCTCTCGAGTGTGGACGGGTGGAACGGAGAACTTTGTGGGTCGCAGCAAGGGTGTGACAGACTCTTTCGAGGTTCAAGAGGGAAGGGGTGATTTTCCTCAAGACGCTACACCGGACAAGATCCTCAGCCCACCTGCAAGGGAGAAGCTCCTGGTTTTTCTCGAGTTGCGGCTGGTCCCTTGGGGTTCCTCTAGATTTGAGGCGGTTGTGGCGGCGAACTTCTTGGGTCACAGCAAAGGGGTGAAAAAGCCCTTTGAGGTCCATGTGAGAAGGAGTGATTTCTCCCGAGTCGCCAGCACCGACAAGATCCTCAACTCGCTTGCAGGGAGAATCATGCTTCTGGCCTCGTCTCACCTGGAGATGTGCACTGCCGCTTGCCTCCGCAGCTACAGCAGCAGTGTAAGGCTCACCATCAAGTGGATAGGGGGATTTGTGACTTGCCCTCGAGGTCCTAACCAGGGATGTCACATGTGGCAGGGTATCATGATTGGAGCCTCGGGGTGACACTCAATGCAGTGCAGGGCAGTCAGGTTCATCTGGAGTCAACGAGGTATTTGGGGGTTTTAGGGAACTGTGGCAATATCCCTGATGCCTCTCCCAACTGTACTGGTGCCAGTGTTTCTTGTTGGGATGAGAGGGGAGCGCTGAGAACCCTTTCCCGACAGAGCAGGAAAGGGACCCTCATCAGGAGCTCAGAAGGGATAATGGGGATTCTTTTCATTTTTCGCGGGACACTCGGTGTTCCTTTTGAGGTGGACGGGTGTGGTGGGGAACTTCCTGGTTCACAGCAAGCAGGTGAATGATCGTTTTCAGGTCGAATAGAGAAGGTGTGATTTCCCCCGAGACGCCAGAGCTGACAAGGTCCCCACACCTCTTGCAGGGCAGATCCTTTGCTTTTTCTCAAGTTGTGGCGGAGTCCTCTCGAGTTATGAAGGGGAGGCCATTGACTCGCCCCTGTGGCCACAGGAGAGGACAGTCTCCGTGCCAGTTGTCAGGTACCTCTGGGGATTCCTCCCCAATCATCTCAGGGTGCTCAGTACTCGACTTGTAATGAGGCCGGTGCTTGAGCTTTCTTCGACCATCCTGACATAGGCCTTGGGGTACTCCTGTGGAATCCACTTAAGAGACAGGCCTCGTCCCGCCTGGAGACGTGCACAGCTACTTGCCTGACCAGCTGCAGCAGCAGTGGCAAGCTCCATGTCGAGTGGACACAGGGATCTATGGCTTGCCCTTGAGGCCCAAAGTGCTGTCACACGTGCAGGTGTTTCGGGCGTCTAGCCTCAGGGTGACAGTCAAGGCAGTGCAGGGTAGACAGGTTCATCTGCAGTGGACAAGGCATTTGGGGGTCTTGGAGAATGGTGGCCGAACTCCAGATGCTCCTTCCGATTTTCCTGCTGCGAGCATCTCCTTTTGGGATGCGACGGAAGCCCCAGGACACCTTATACTAAGGAGCAGGAAAAGGGACTATCATCTAGATCTTAGCAGGTGCAAACTTGGCTCCTCTTGAGTCGCATTGGGTCCATTGGGCTTCCTCTTGGTGGGACTGTTGTGGCCGGGAACTCCTTGTGTCACAGCAAGGGAGTGAAGGAGCCCTTCGAGGTCCAAGAGGGAAGGGGTGATTTCCCACGAGATGCCGGATTGTATAAAGGCCTCACCCTACTTACAAGGGAGAAGCTTCTGATGTTTCTCGAGTTGCTGCGGGGTTTCACGAGTTAAAACGGGGAGCCCAGGGATGCGCCCCTGCGGCCTCAGGAGAGGACAGTCTGCGTTCCAGTTGCCAGTCACCTCTGTGGATTCCTCCCTAATCGTCTCAGTGTGCTCAGTTTTCGACTGGTGATGAGGCTGGAACCTGTGCTTTCCTGGACCGTCCTGACCTAGGTCTTGGGGTACCCCTGAGGCCCCCACTTAGGAGACAGACCTCGTCTCGCCTGGACACGTGCATGGCAACTTGCCTGACCAGCTGCAGCAGTAGTGGCACGCTCCATGTCGAGCAGACACAGGGATCTGTGGCTTGCCCTTGAGGTCCTACCCTGGGCTATCACACATGCCAATGTGTAAGGCGTTGAGCCTTGGGTTGATGGTCAAGGAAGTGCAGATCAGTCACGTTCATCTACAGTGGACAAGGCATTTGGGGGCCTTGGGGAATAGTGGACCAAACCCTGATGATTTTTCCGACTTTCCTGGTGGGAGCACCTCCTCTTGGGATGCGAGGGAAGACCCAGGAAACCTTTCCCGATGGAGCAGAAAACGGAACCATCATCTGGAGCATAGCAGGGGCAAATGGGGCTCCTCTGGAGTCTCAGTGGGTCCCTTGGCGTTCCTCTGGAGTTGAGCAGGGTGGGGCGGGCAACTCCTTGGTCATAGCAAGCGGGTGAAGGAGCCCGTCAAGGTCCAAGAGGGACGGGGTAAGTTCCTCCGAGTCGCCACAGTGGATAAGGGCCTCACCCCACTCGCAAGAGTGAAGCTTCTGGTTTTCTCTAGTTACGGCGGGGTTTCTCGAGTTACGATGTGGAGTCCACGGACCCGCCCCCGTGGCCTCAGCAGAGGCCAGTTTCCCTGTCAGTTGCATGCGTCTTTGGGGATTTGTCCCCAGTCATCGCTGGGTCCTCAGTCCTCGTCTGGTGCTGAAGGCAGTACCTGAGCTTTCCTCGCCCATGCTGACATAAATCTTGGGGTTCCCATGGAGCCCCACAGGGGATGCAGGCCTTGTCTCGCCTGGAGTCGTGCACTGCCGCTTACTTTTGCAGCTGCAGCGGCTGTGTAAGGTTCAGGGTAGAACGGACACAGGGATCAGTGACTTGATCTCGAGGTACTACCCAGGGCTTTCACCTGACCCAGTGTGTCAGGCTTTGAGCCTCGGGGTGACAGTCGATGCAGTTCAGGGCAGTCATGTTCATCTGGAGTGAACGAGATATTTGGCGGTCTTTGGAATGGTGGCAAGACCCCTGATGCTCCTCCAGACTCTCCTGGTTCGAGTGTCTCTGGTTGGGATGTGAGCAGAGGGCTGGGAACCCTTTCCCGACAGAGCAGGAAAGGGACCCTCATCTGGAGCTCAGCAGGGGATAACGGGTCTCTACTTCATTCTTGGCGGGACCCTCGGGGTTCCTCTAGAGTGGGGACGGGTGAGGCTTGGGACTTCTTCGGTCACAGCAAGAAGCTGAACGACCCTTTTGATGGCCAAGAGAGGAGGGGTGATTTCCACAGCGATGCCACAGCGGACAAGGTCCTCACCCTGCTTGAAGGGGAAAATATTTTGGTTTTTCTCAAGTTGTGGTGGGGTCCTCTCCAGTTTGGATGGGGAAACCAGGGACTCGGCCCTGTGGCCTCAGGAGAGGCCAGTCTCCGTACCAGTTGACAGGCGCCTCTGGGAATACTCCCCAGTCGTCTCAGGGTGCTCAGTCCTCGACTGGTAATGAGGCTGGAGCCTGACCTTTTATCGACCGTCCTGACCTAGGTCTTGGGGTACCCCTGAGGCCCCCACTTAGGAGACAGGCCTCGTCTCGCCTGGACATGTGCATGGCAACTTGCCTGACCTGCTGCAGAAGCAGTGGCACACTCCATGTCGAGCTGACACAGGGTTCTGTGTCTTGCCCTGAGGTCATACCCTGGGCTGTCACACGTGCCAGTGTGTCCGGCGTCGAGCCTTTGGGTGATGGTCAAGAAAGTGCAGGGCAGTCAGTTTCATCTACAGTGGACAAGGCATTTGGGGGCTTTGGGAAATGGTGGCCCAAACACTGATGCTAATTCTGACATTCCTGGGGGAGCATATCCTCTAGGGATGCGAGGGAAGACCCAGAAAACCTTTCCCTACTGAGCAGAAAATGGAATCATCATCTGGAGCTTAGCAGGGGCAATTGGGGCTGCTCTTGAGTCGCAGCGGGTCCCTTGGCGTTCCTCCCGAGTTGAGACGGGTGGGGTGGGGAACTTCTTGGGTCACAGCAATGGGGTGAAGGAGCTGTTCGATGTCCAAGATGGAAGGGGTGATTTCCCCGAGACGCCTCAGCAGATAAGGACCTCAGCACCCTTGCAAGGTAGAGGCTTCTGTTTTTTCTCGAGTTGCAGCGGGGTTTCTCGAGTTACGATGGGGACCCCATGGACCCGCCACTGTGGTCTCAGAAGAGGCCAGTCTCAGTGCCAGTTGCCATGAGTCTTTGGGGATTCCTCCCCAGTCATCGCCGGGTCCTCTGTCCTCATCTGGTGCTGAATCTGGTTCAAGAGCTATCAGCGCCCATGCTGACACAATTATTGGGGTACCCATGGAGCCCCCACAGGGGAATCAGGCCTCGTCTCGCCTGGAGATGTGCACTGCCGCTTGCCTCTGCAGCTGCAGCAGCAGTGTCAGGGTCCCCGTCGAGTGGACACAGGCATCTGTGACTTGACCTCGAGTTAATACCCAGGGCTTTCACTCGAGCCAGTGTGTCAGGCTTTGAGCCTCGGAATGACAGTCGACTGACTGCAGGACAGTCAGTTTAATCTGGAGTGAACGAGGTATTTGGCGGTCTTTGGAATGGTGGCAAGACCCCTGATGTTTCTCCCAACTGTCCTGGTGCCAGTGTCTCCTTTTGGGATGTGAGGGGAGAGCTGTGAACCCTTTTTCAACAGAGTAGGAAAGGGACCCTTACTTGGAGCTCAGCAGGGGAAAACAGGGTTCCATTTAATTCTTTTCGGGACCCTCGGTGTTCCTCTCGTGTGCGGACAGGTGGGGAAGGGAACTTTTTGGGTCACAGCAAACAAGTGAACGACCCTTTTGAGTTCCAAGAGAGAAGGAGTGATTTCCCCAGAGACGCCACTGTGGACAAGGTCCTCACCCCGCTTGCAGGGGAGAATCTTTTGGTTTTTCTCAAATTGTGGTGGGTCTTCTCGTGTTACAACGGGGACACCAGGTACTCGCCCCTGTGGCCTCAGGAGAGGCCAGTCTCCGTGCATGTTTCCAGACACCTCTGGCGATTCCTCAACAATCATCTCAATGTGCTCAGTCCTCGACTTGTGCTGAGGCAGCAGCCTGAGCTTTCTTCGACCATCTTGATCTAGGCCTTGTGGTACCTTTGTGGCCCCCACAGAGGAGACCGGCCTTGTCTCGCCTGGACACGTGCACGTCTACTTGCCTGACCAGCTGCAGCAGCAGTCTCAGGCTCCATGTCTAGCGGACACAGGGATCTCTGGCTTGACCTCGAGGTCCAATGTGCTGTCACTGATTCCAGTGTGTCGGGGGCACGAGCCTCGCTGTGACAGTCAAGGCAGTGCAGGGGCAGTCAGATTCAGCTGCAGTGGACAAAGAATTTGGTGGTCTTGGGGAATAATGGCCAAACCTGATGCTCCTCCCATTTTTCCTGGTGTGAGCACCTTCTATAGGGATGAGAAGGAAGCCCCAGGAAACCTTTCCCTAAGGAACAGGAAAAGGGTCGATCATCTGTAGCTTAGAAGGGGCAAACGAGGCTCCTCTTGAGTCACATTGGGTCCCTAGGGGTTCCTCTCGAGTTGAGATGGGTGGGGCAGGAAACTTCTTGGGTCACTGCAAGGGGGTGAAAAAGACCTTCGAGGTCCAGGAGGGAAGGAGTGAGTTCCCCCAAGATGCCGCAGTGGATAAGGGCTTCAAGCCACTAGCAAGGGAGAAGCTTCTGGTTTTTCTCGAGTTGCGGTGGTGTTTCTCGAGTTACAACGGGGAGCCCATGGACCCGCCACTGTGGACTCAGGAGAGGCGCGTGACTGTGCCACTTGCCATACATCTTTGGGGATTCCACCCTAGTCATCGACGGGTCCTCAATCCTCCTCTGGTGCTGAAGTCGGTAAATGAGCCTTCCTCGCTCATGCTAAACTAAATCTTGGAGTACCCATGGGGTCCCCACAGGGTAGTCAGGCCTCGTCTTGTTTGGAGATGTACACTGCCGCTTGCCTCTGCAGCCGCAGCAGCAGTGTAAGGCTCCCCGTCGAGTGAACACAGGGATCTGTGACTTGACCTCGTGGTACTACCCAGGGCTGTCACTCGTGCCAGTGTGTCAGGCTTCGAGCCTCGGGATGACAGTCGACTGACTGCAGGGCAGTCAGTTTCATCTGGAGTGAATAAGGTATTTCGCGGTCTTTGGAATTTTGGCAAGACCCCTGATGCTCCTCCCGACTCTCCTGGTTCGAGTGTCTCCTGTTGGGATGTGAGCAGAGAACTGGAAACCCGTTCCCGACAGAGAAGGAAAGGGACCATCATCTGGAGCTCATCAGGGGATAACGGGGCTATATTACGTTCTTGGCACGACCCTTGGGGTTCCTCTCGAGTCAGGACGGGTTGGCAAGAAACTTCTTGGTTCACAGTAAGAAGGTGAACGACATTCTGGAGGTCAAAGAGAGATGAGGTTCTTTCCCCCAAGACGCCACAGCAGACGAGGTTCTTACCCCGCTTGCAGGGGAGAATCTTTTGGTTCTCCTCAAGTTGTGATGGGGTACCCAGGGACTCGCTCCTCTGCACTCAAGATTGGACAGTCTCCGTACCAGTTGCCAGGAGCCTCTGGGGATGCTTCCCTCATCGTCTCGGTGCTCAGTCCCCGACTTTTGCTGAGGACAGAGACTGAGCTTCCCTCGAACATCCTGACCTAGGTCTTGGTGTACCCCTGAGGGCCCCACAGAGGAGACAGGCCTCGTCTCACCTGGACACGTGCACAGTTACTTGCCTTACAAGCTGCAGCAGCAGTGTCAGGCTCCATGTCGAGCGGACACAGGGATCTGTGGCTTGCCATCGAGGCCCAAAGTGCTGTCACAGGAGCAGGTGTTTTGAGAGTTGAGCCTCGGGGTGACAGTCAAGGCAGTGCAGGTCAGACAGGTTCATCTGCAGTGGGCAAGGCATTTGGGGTTATGGGAGAATGGTCGCTGAACCCCAGATGCTCCTCCCGATTTTTATACTACGAGCAACTCCTTTTGTGATGCGATGGAATCCCCAGGACACCTTAGACTAAGGAGCAGTAAAAGGGACTATCATCTGGAGCATAGCAGGGGCAAACTGGGCTCCTCTTGAGTCGCAGCAAGTCCACTTGGGTTCCACTTGCTACGATGTTTGTGGCCGGGAACTCCTTGTGTCAAGCAAGGGAGTGAAGAAGCCCTTCGAGGTCCAAGAGGAAAGGGGTGATTTACCACGAGATGCTGGAACGGATAAGGGCCTCACCCTTTGTGCAAGGGAGAAGCTTCTGGTGTTTCTGGAGTTGCGTTGGGGTTTCTAGAGTTACGACGGGGAGACCAGGGACGCGCCCCTGTGGCGTCAGGAGAGGACACTCACCGTGCCAGTTGCCAGTCACCTCTGTGGATTCCTATCCAATCATCTCTGGGTGCCCTGTTCTCGAATTGTGCTGAGGACGATGCCTGAGCTTCTCTCCACCGTCCTGACCTAGGTCTTGGTGTTCCCCTGAGGCAGCCACAGAGGAGACAGGCTTCATCTCACCTGGACACATGCACGGCTACTTGCCTGATCAGCTGCAGCAGCAGTGTCAGGCTCCATGTCGAGCGGACAGAGGGATCTGTGGCTTGCTCTCGAGGTCCAAAGTGTGGTCACACCTGCCAGTGTGTTGTGCGTCGAGCCTCGGGGTGACAGTCAAGGAAGTGCGGGGCTGTCAAGTTTATGTGCAGTGGACAAGGCATTTGGGGGTCCTGACAAATGATGGCCGAAACCTTGATACTCCTCCCGACTCTCCTGTTGCAAGCACCTCCTCTTGTTCTTCGAGCGAAACTCCAGGGAACATTTCCCTAAGGGGCAGGAAAAGGGACGATCATCTGGAGGTTAGCAGGGGCAAACAGGGCTATGTTGAGTCGCAGCGAATCCCTTCTTGTTCTTCTCGAGTTGAGACGGGTATGGGGGTCAATTTCTTGGTCACAGCAAGGGCGTGTAAGAGCCCTCCGAGGTCCAAAAAGGCAGGCTGTGCATAAGGGCCTCACCCCGCTTGCAAGGGAGAAGCTTCTGGTATTTCTCGAGTTGCGGCGGGGTTTCTCAAGTTGCAATGGGGAGCACATGGACCCGCCCCTGTGGCCTCAGGAGAGGCCAGTCTTCTTGCAAGTTGCCATGCGCCTTTGGGAATTCCTCCCCAGTCATCGCTGAGTCCTCAGTTCTTGTCTGGGGCTGGAGCTGGTACCTGAGCTTTCCTCGCCCATGCTGACATAAATCTTGGGGTTCACATGGAGCCCCCACAGGAAAGTGAGGTCTCGTCTTGCCTGCAGACGTTCACTTACTCTTGCCTGTGCAGCTGCAGCAGCGTAGAAAGGCTCCCCGACGAGTGGACACAGGGATCTGTGACTTGACCACGAGGTAACACCCAGGTATGTCACACGTGCCAGTGTGTCAGGCATCGAGCCTCGGGGTGACAGTCGACCCAGTGCAGGTCATTCAGGTTCATATGAAGTGAACGAGGTATTTGGGGGTCTTGGGGAATGGTGGCAAGACCCCTAATGCTGCTCCCGACAGTCTTGGTTCGAGTGTCTCCTGTTGAGATGTGAGGGAAGTGCTAGGAACCCTTTCCCGACAGAACAGGAAAGGGACCCTCATCTGGAGATCAGCAGGGATACTGGGGCTCATTTACATTCATGGCGTGACCCTCGGTGCTTCCCTCAAATGAGGACGGGTGGCGCGAGAAACTTCCTGGGACACAGCAAGGGGGTGAACGAAACTCTGTAGGTCCAAGAGAGAAGAGATTCTTTCCCCCGAAATGCCACAGCAGAGGAGATCCTCAACACGCTTGCCAGGGAGAATCTTTTGGTTTTTCTCAAGATGTGGCGCGGTCTCCTCTAGTTACAACGGGGACTGCAGAGATTCGCACCTGTGCACTCAGGATTGGACACTCTCCGTGCCAGTTGCCAGGCGCCTCTGGGGATTCTTCCCTAATCGTCTCGGTGCTCAGTTCTCGAGTTTTGATGAGGCCAGAGCCTCAGCTTTTCTCGACAGTCCTGACCTAAGTCTTGGTGTACCCTTGAGGACTCCACACAGGAGACATGCCTCGTCCCGCCTGGACACGTGCACGGCTACTTGCCTCACCAGCTGCAGCAGCAGTGTAAGGCTCCATGTCAAGTGGACACAGGGACCTGTGGCTTGCCCTTGAGGCCCAAAGTGCTGTCGCACGTGCAGCTGTTTCAGGCGTCGGGCCTCCGGGTCACAGTCAAGGCAGTGCAAAGCAGACAGGTTCATCTGCAGTGAACAAGGCATTTGGGGGTCTTGGAGAATGGTAGAAGAACCCCAGATGCTGCTCCCGACTTTCCTACTGGGAGCACCTCCTTTTGGGATGCGACGAAAGCCCCAGGACACTTTAGACTAAGGAGCAGAAAAGGGACTATATTTTAGAGCTTAGCAGGGGCAAACTGGGCTCCTCTTGAGTAGCAGCGTGTCCACTGGGGTTCCTCTTGGGTGCGAAGGTTGTAGCCAGGTACTCCTTGTGTCACAGCAAGGGAGGGAAGGGGCCCTTCGAGGTCCGAGAGGGAAGGGGTGATTTCCCACGAGATGCCCGATCGGATAAGGGCCTCACACCGCTTGAAAGGGAGAAGCTTCTGGAGTTTCTCGAGTTGCAGCCGGGTTTCTCGTGGTACGACGGGGAGCCTCAGGATGCACCCTGTGGCCTAAGGAGAGGACGGTCTCCGTGCCAGTTGCCAGTCACCTCTGTGGATTCCTCGCCAATCGTGTCTGGGTGCCCTGTGCTGTGGCCAGTGCCTGAGCTTCCCTCAACCCTCCTGACCTAGGTCTTTGGGTTCCCCTCAGGCTCCCACAGAGGAGACAGGCTTCATCTCACCTGGACACGTGCACGGCTACTTACCTGACCAGCTGCAGCAGCAGGGTCTGGCTCCATGTCCAGCGTGACAGAGGGATCTGTGGATTGCTCTCGAGTTCCAAAGTGCTGTCACACGTGTCAGTGTGTCGTGCGTCGAGCCGCGGGGTGACAGTCAAGGCAATGCGGGGCTGTCAAGTTCATTTGCAGTGGACAAGACATGTGGGGGTCTTGGTGAATTGTGGTCAAACCCCTGATGCTCTTCCCGACACTCCTGGTGTGAGCACCTCCTCTTGGTATTAGAGCGAATCTCCAGGAAACATTTCCCTAAGGGGAAGGAAAAGGGACGGTCATCTGTAACTTAGCAGGGGCCAACAGGGCTCTGTTGAGTCTCAGCGGATCCCTTGTTTTTCCTCTCGAGTTGAGATGGGTATGGCGGGGAAATTCCTGGGTAACAGCAAGGGGGGGGAAATAGCCCTTCGAGGTCCAAGAGGGAAGGAGTGATTTCCCCAGAAATGCCACAGTGGATAAGGACCTCACCCGCTTGCAAGAGAGAAGCTTCTTGTATTTCTCGAGTTGCAGCGGGGTTTCTCGAGTTACCACGATGAGCCCATGGACACGCCCTGGTGGCCTCAAGAGAGGCCAGTCTTCTTGCCAGTTGCCACGCGTCTTTGGGGATTCCTAGCCAGTCATCGCTGAGTCCTCAGTCCTGGTCTGGTGCTGAAGCTGGTACCTGAGCTTTCCTTGCCCATGCTGACATAAATCTTGGGCTTCCCATGGAGCCCCCACAAGAAAGTCAGGCCTCGTCTTGCCTGGAGACGTACACTTGCGCTTGCCTCTGCGGCTGCAGCAGCTGTGAAAGGCTCCACGTCGAGTGGACACAGGGATCTGTGACATGACATCGAAGTACCACCCAGGTCTGTCACACGTGCCAGTGTGTCAGGCATCGAGCCCCGGAGTGATAGTTGACCTAGTGCAGGGCAGTCAGGTTTATCTGGAGTGAACGAGGTATTTGGGTGTCTTGGAGAATGGTGGCAAGATCCCTGATGCTGCTCCCGACAGTCCTGGCTCGAGTGTCTCCTGTTGGGATGTGAGGAAAGAGCTGGGAACCCTTTCCCGACAGAGCAGGAAAGGGACCCTCATCTGGAGTTCAGCGGCGATACTGGGGCTCCTTCCATTCCTGGCGGAACCCTCGGTGATCTGTTCGAGTGTGGACGAGCGGCGATAGAAACTTCTTGGGTCACAGTAAGAAGGTGAACGACACTCTGGGGGTCCGAAACAGAAAAGGTTCCCCCTAGACGCCACAGCAGACGAGGTCCCCAACCCGCTTGCAGGGGAGAATCTTTTGGTTTTTCTCAAGTTGTGGCGGGGTCCTCTCGAGTTACAAAGGGGAACCCAGGGACTCGCCAGTGTGCACTCAGGATTGGACAGTCTCCGTGCCATTTGCCAGGCGCCTCTGGGGAATCTTCCATAATTGTCTCAGAGCTCAGTCCTCGACTTATGCTGAGGCCGGAGACTGAGCTTTCCTCGACCATTCTGACCTAGGTCTTGGTGGTCCCATGTGGGCCCCACAGTGGAGACAGGCCTTGTCTTTCCTGGATACGTTCACGGCTACTTGCCTTTCCAGCTGCAGCAGCAGTTTCAGGCTACATGTCTAGCGGACACAGGGATCTGTGGCTTGCCCTCGAGGCCCAAAGTGCTGTCACACGTGCAGGTGTTTCGGGCATCGAGTTTCCGGATGTCAGTCAAGGCCTTGCAAGGCAGACAGGTTCATCAGCAGTGGACAAATCATTAGGGCGTCTTGGAGAATGGTGGCCGAACCCCAGATTCTCCTCCCGACATTCCTACTGCGAGCACTTCCTTTTGCAATTCGACGGAAGCCCCAGGACACCTTATATTAAGGAGAAGGAAAAGGGACTATCATCTAGAGCTTAACAGGGGCAAACTTGGCTCCTCTTGAGTTGCAGCGGGTCCACTGGGGTTCCTCTTGGGTGTGACGGTTGTGGCCAGGAACCGCTTGTGTCACAGCAAGGGAGTGAAGGAGCCCTTCGAGGTCCAAGAGGGAAGGAGTGATTTCCCACGAGAGGCCGGATCGGATAAGGGCCTCACATCGCTTGCAAGAGAGAAGCTCCTGGTGTTTCTCGAGTTGGGGCGGGGTTTCTCAAGTTACGACCGGCAGCCCATGGACGTGCCTCTGTGGCCTCAGGAGAGGACAGTCACCGTACCAGTTGCCAGTCACCTCTGGGGATTCCTATCAAATCATCTCTGGGTGCTATGTCCTCGAATTGTGCTGAGGCCAGTGCTTGAGCTTCCCTCGACCATCCTGACCTAGGTCTTGGGGTTCCCCTGAGGCTTCTACAGAGAAAACAGGCTTCGTCTCACCTGTACACGTGCTCAACTACTTCCCTGACCAGCTGCAGCAGCATTGTCAGGCTCCATGTCAAGCGGACAGTGTGATCTGTGGCTTGCTCTCGAGGTCCAAAGTGCTGTCACACGTGCGAGTGTGTCGTGCTTCGAGCCTTGGTGTGACAGTCAAGGCAGTGCCGGGCTGTCAAGTTCATCTGAAGTGGACAAGGCATTTGGGGATCTTGGTGAATGGTGGCCGAATTCCTGATGCTCCTCCCGAGTTTCCTGTTGCAAGCACCTGCTCTAGGTATTCCAGCCAATCTCCAGGGAACCTTTCCCTAAGGGGCAGGAAAAGGGACGATAATCTGGAGCTTATCAGGGTCAAACAGGTCTCTGTTGAGATTCAGTGAATCCCTTATTGTTCCTCTCCAGTTGAAACGGGTAGTGGAAGAAAATTCCTGGGTCACATCAAGGTGGGGAAAGAGCCCTTCTTGGACCGAGAGGGAAGGAGTCATTTCCCCAGAGATGCCGCAGTGGATAAGGGCCTCACCCCGCGTGCAATGGAGAAGCTTCTGGTATTTCCCGTGTTGAAGTGGGGTTTCTCGAGTTATGATGTGGAGCCCATGGACCTGCCCCTGTGGCCTCAGGAGAGGCCAGTCTTCTTTCCAGTTGCCATGCGCCTTTGGGGTTTCCTGTCCAGTCATCGCCGAGTCCTCAGTCCTCGTCTTGTGCTGAAGCTGGTACCTGAGGTTTCCTCGCCTATGCTGACATAATCTTGGGAATCCCATGGAGCCTCCAGAGGAAATCAGGCCTCGTCTTGCCTGGAGACGTACACTTGCGCTTGCCTCTGCAGCTGCAGCAACTGTGAAAGACACCCCGTCGAGTGGACACAGGGATCTTTGCCTTGACCTCCAGGTACCACCCAGGTCTGTCACATGTGCCAGTGTGTCAGGCTTCGAGCCTCAGGGTGACATTCGCCTCCGGGTGACATTCGACCCAGTTCAGGGAAGTCAGGTTCATCTGGAGTGATTGGGGATCTTGGGGAATGGTGGCAAGACCCCTGATGCTGCTCCCGACATTCCTGGTTGGACGTCTCCTGTTGGGATGTGAGGGAAGTGCTGGGAACCCTTTCCCGACAGAGCAGGAAAGGGACCCTCATCTGAAGCTCAGCAGGGATACTGGGGCTCCTTTACATTCATGACGGGGCCCTCGGTGTTCCCCTTGAGTGAGGACGGGTGGCGTGAGAAACTTCTTGGATCACAGCAAGAAGGTGAACGACACTCTGGAGGTCCAAGAGAGAAGAGGTTCTTTCCCCGAGACCCCACAGCAGACGAGGTCCTCACTCCGCTTGCAGGGGAGAATCTTTTGGTTTTCTCAAGTTGTGGTGGGGTCCTCTCGAGTTACAACGGTGAACCCAGGTACTCGTCCCTGTGCACTCAGGTTTGGACAGTCTCCATGCCAGTAGCCAGACGCCTCTGGGGATTCTTCACTAATTGTCTCGGTGCTCAGTCCTCAACTTTCGCTGAGGCCGGAGCCTGAGCTTTCCTCGACCATCCTGACCTAGGTCTTGGTGTACGCCTGAGGGCCGCACAGAGGACACAGGCCTCGTCTCGCCTGGACACGTGCACGGTGACTTACCTGATCAGCTGCAGCAGCAGTGTCAGGCTCCACGTCAAGCGGGCACAGGGATCTGTGGCTTGCCCTCGAGGTCCAAAGTGCTGTCCCACGTGCAGGTGTTCCGGTCGTGGAGCCTCGGGGTGACAGTCAAGGCAGTGCAGGTCAGACAGGTTCATGTGCAGTGGCAAAGGCATTTGGGTGTCTTGTAGAATGGTAGCCGAACCCCAGATGCTACTCCTGACTTTCCTACTGTGAGCACCTCCTTTTGGGATGCTATGGAAGCCCCAGGACATCTTATATTAAGGAGCATGAAAAGGGACTATCATCTACAGCTTAGCAGGTGCAAACTGGGTTCCTCTCGAATCGCAGCGTGTCCCTGGTGTTCCTCTTGGGTGTGACGGCTGTGGTTGGGAACTTCTTGTGTCACAGCATGGGAGTGAAGTAGCCCTTGGAGGTCCAAGAGGGAAAGGGTGATTTCCCACGTGACGCCGGACCAGATAAGGCCCTCACCCCGCTTGCAAGGGAGAAGCTTCTGGTGTTTATCAAGTTGCGGTGGGGTTTCTCGAGTTACAACGGGGAGACAAGGGACGCGCCCATGTGTCCTCAGGAGAGGACAGTCTCCGTGCCAGTTGCCAGTCACCTTTGGGGATTCCTCCCCAATCATTTCTGGGTGCCCTGTCCTCGACTTGTGCTGAGACCAGTGCCTGAAGTTCCCTGGACCGTCCTGACCTAGGTCTTGGGGGTTCCCCTAAGGTTCCCACAGAGGAGTCAGGCTTAGTCTCACCTGGTCACGTGCAGGGCTACTTGCCTGATCAGCTGCAGCAGCAGTGTCAGTCTCCATGTCGAGCATACAGAGGGATCTCTGGATTGCTCTCAAGGTCCAAAGTGCTGTCACACGTGCCTTTGTTTCGTGCGTCGAGCCTCGGAGTGACAGTTAATGTAGTGCGGGGCTGTCAAGTTCATCTGCAGTGGACAATGCATTTGGGTGTCTTGGTAAATGGTGGCCGAACCCCTGATGCTCCTCCTGAATTTCCTGTTGTGAGCACCTCCTCTTGGTATTTGAGCCCAGCTCCAGGGAACCTTTCCCTAAGCGGTAGGAAAGGGGACAATCATCTGGAGCTTAGCAGGGGCCAGAGGGATCTTCTGAGTAGCAGCGGATCCCTTTTGTTCCTCTCGAGTGAGATGGGTAGGGCGGGGAAATTCCTGGGTCACAGCAAGGGGGTGAAAGAGCGTTTCAAGGTCCAAAAGGGAAAGAGTGATTTCCCCAGAGATGTAGCAGTGGATAAGGGCCTCAGCCCGCTTGCAAGGAAGAAGCTTCTGGTATTTTTCGAGTTGCGGCAGGGTTTCTCCTGTAACGTCAGGGAGCCCCTGGACCCGCCCCTGTGGTCTCGGGAGAGGCCAGTCTTCTTGCCAGTTGCCATGCGCCTTTGGGGATTCCTCCCCAGTCATCGCCGAGTCCTCAGTCCTTGTCTGGTGCTGAAGATGGTAACTGAGCGTCCCTCGCCCATGCTGAGATAAATCTTGGCATTCCCATGGAGGCCCAACAGGAAAGTCAGGCCTCCTCTTGCCTGGAGACGTACCCTTGCGGTTGCCTCTGCAGCTGCAGCAGCTGTGAAAAGATTCCCGTCCAGTGAACACAGGGAAATGTGACTTGACCATGAGGTACCACCCAGGTCTGTGACACGTGCCAATATGTCAGGCTTCGAGCCTCGGGGTGACAGTCAAGGCAGTGCAGGGCAAACAGGTTCATCTGCAATGGGCAAGGCTTTTGGGGGTCTTGGAGATTGGTGGCGGAACCCCAGATGCTCCTCCCGACTTTCTTACTGGGAGCACTTCCTTTTGAGATGCGATGGAAGCCCAACGACACCTTAAACTAAGTAGCAGAGAAAGGTACTATCATTTGGAGCTTAGCAGGGGCAAACTGGGCTCCTCTTGAGTCGCAGCATATCAATTGGGATTCCTCTTGGGTGCGACGGTTGTGGCCGGGAACTCCTTGTGTCACAGAAAGGAAGTAAAGGAGACCGTCGAGGTCCAAGAGGGAAGCGGTGATTTCCCACGAGACCCCGGATAGGATAAGGGCCTCACCCCGCTTGCAAGAGAGAAGCTTCTGGTGTTTCTCGAGTTGCAGCAGGGTTTCTCGAGTTATGATGGGGAGCCCAGGGACGCGCCCCTGTGTCCTCAGGAGAGGACAGTCTCCGTGCCAGTTGCCTGTCACCTCTGGGAATTCCTCCTTAATCGTCTCTGGGTGCCCTATCCTCGACTTGTGCTGAGGCCAGTGCCTGAGCTTCCCTCCACCGTCCTGACCTAGATCGTGGGGTGCCCCTGAGGCTTCTACAGAGGAAACAGGCTTCGTCTCACCTGGACACGTGCACGGCTACTTGCCTGACCAGCTGCAGCAACAGTGTAAGGCTCCATGTCGAGCGGACAGAGGGATCTGTGGCTAGCTCTCGAGGTCCAAGGTGCTGTCACACCTGCCAGTGCGTCGTGCGTCAAGCCTCTGGGTGATTGGCAAGGCAGTGCAGGGCTGTCAAGTTCATCTGCAGTGGACAAGGCATTTGGGCATCTTGGTGAATGGTGGCCGAACCCCTGATGCTCCTCCCAACTTTCCTGTTGCGGGCACCTCCTCTTGGTATTCGAGCGAAACTCTAGGGAACGTTTCGCTAAGGGGGGGAAAGGGGAGGATCATCTGGAGCTTAGAAGGGGCAAAGGTCGCAGTGGATCCCTTGTTGTTCCTCTCCACTTGAGATCGGTAGGGTGGGGAAATTCCTGGGTCCTAGCAAGGAGGTGAAAGTGCCCTTCGAGGTCCAAGATGGAAGGAGTGATTTCCCCAGAGATGCCCCAGTGCATAAGGACCTCACCCCAATTGCAAGGGAGAAGCTTCTGTTATTTTTCAAGTTGTGGCAGGGTTTCTCGAGTTACAACGGGGAGCCCATAGACCCGCCCCTGTAGCCTCAGCAGAGGCCATACTCCTTTTCAGTTGCCATGCGCCTTTGGGGATACCTCCCCAGTCATCGCCGGGTCCTCAGTCCTCGTCTAGGTCTGAAGCTGGTACCTAAGCTTACCTCGCCCATGCTGACATAAATCTTGAGGTTCCCATGGAGCCCCCACGGGAAAGTCAGGCCTCGTCTTCCGTGGAGACGTACACTTGCACTTGCCTCTGCATTGCAGCAGCTGTGAAACGCTCCCCGTTGAGTGGACACAGGGATCTGTGACTGGACCTCGAGGTACCATCCGGGTCTGTCACACGTGCCAGTGTGTCAGGCATCGAGCCTCGGGGTGACAGTCGAGCCAGTGCAGGGAATTCTGGTTCATCAGTAGTGAACGAGGTATTTGGGTGTCTTGGGGAATGGTGGCAAGGCCCCTGATGCTGCTCCCGACAGTCCTGGTTCGAGTGTCTCATGTTGGGATGTGAGGAAAATGCTGGGAACCTTTTCCCGACAGAGTAGGAAAGGGACCCTCATCTGGAGCTCAGCAGGTATACTGGCGCTCTTTTACATTCAAGGCGGGACCTTCGGTGTTCCCCGCAAGTGAGGACAGGAAACGCGAGACATTTTTTGGGTCAGAGCAAGGAGGTGAACGACACTTTGGAAGTCCAAGAGAGAAGAGGTTCTTTCCCCCGAGACGCCACAGCAGACGAGGTCCTCACCCCACTTGCAGGGGAGAATCTTTTGGTTTTCTCAACTTGTGGCGGGGTACACTCGAGTTACGATGTGGAACCCAGGGACTCGCCCCTGTGCACTGAGGATTGGACAGTCTCCGTGCCAGTTGCCAGGCGCCTCTGGGGATTCTTCCTTAATGGTCTCGGTGGTCACTCCTCGATTTTTGCTGAGGCCAGAGCTTGAGTTTTCCTCGAACGTCCTGACCTAGATTTTCTTGTAACCCTGAGGGCCCCATAGAACAGACAGACCTCGTCTCGCCTGGACACATGCATAGCTACTTGCCTGACCAGCTGCAGGAGCAGTGTCAGGATCCCTGTCGAGCGGACACAGGGATCTGTGGCTTACCATCGAGGCCCAAAGTGCTGTCACACGTGCAGGTGTTTCTGGGTCGAGCCTCCAGATGACAGTCAAGGCAGTGCAGGGCAGACCGGTTCATCTGCAGTAGGCAAGGCATTTGGGGGTTTTGGAGAATGGTGGCCGAAACTAAGATGCTCCTCCCGACTTTCCTACTGTGAGTAACTCCTTTTGGGATGCGATGGAAACCCCAGGACACCTTAGATTAAGGAGCAGGAAAAGGGACTATCATCTAGAGCTTAGTAGCGGCAAACTGGGCTCCTCTCGAGTCGCAGCGGGTCCATTGGGGTTCCTCTTGTGAGGTTCCTCTTCCGGGGTTCCTCTTGTGAGGTTCCTCTTCCGAGGTTCCTCTTCCTTCTCCTGTTTATTTTGAGTTGCACCAGGGCTTCTCGAGTTATGACGAGGGGCACAGGGATGCGCCCCTGTGGCCTCAGGAGAAGACAGTCTCCATGCCAGTTGCCCATCACCCCTGGGGATACCTCTCCAATCGTCTCTGGGTGCCCTGTAGTCGACTTGTGCTGAGGCCAGTGCCTGAGCTTCCCTCGACCGTCCTGAGCTAGGTTTTTGGGTTCCTCTGAGGCTCCCACAGAGGAGTCAGGCTTCGTCTCACCTGGACACGTACACGGCTACTTGACTGACCAGCTGAGGCTGCAGCGTCAGGGTCCATGTCGAGTGGACAGAACGATCTGTGGCTTGCTCTCGAGGTCCAAAGTGCTGTCACACGTGCCAGTGTTTCGTGCGTCAAGCCTCGACGTGACAGTCAAGGCAATGTGGGGCTGTCAAGTTCATTTGAAGTGGACATGGCATTTGGGGGCCTGGGGCAATGGTGGCCGAACCCCTGATGTTCCTCCCGACTCTCCTGTCGCGAGCACTTACTCTTGGTATTCGAACGAATTTCCAGGGAACCTTTTCCTAAGGGGCAGGAAAGGGAGGATCATCTGGAGCTTAGCAGGGGCAAAGAGGTCTCTGTTGAGTCGTAGCAGATCCCTTATTGTTCCTTTCTAGTTGCGACAGGTAGGGCAGGGAAATTCCTGGGTCTCAGCAAAGGGGGGAAAGAGCCCTTCGAGGTCCAAGAGAGAAGGAGTGATTTCCCCAGAGATGCCCGAGTGGATAAAGGCCTCACCCTGCTTGCAAGAGAGAAGCTTCTGGTATTTCACGAGTTGCGGCAGGGTTTCTCGATTTACGATGGGGAGCACAAGGACCCGCCCCTGTGGCCTCAGGAGAGGCCAGTCTTCTTTCCAGTTGCCATGCGCCTTTGGGATTCCTCCCCAGTAATCGCCGAGTCCTCAGTCCTCGTCTGGTGCTGAAGCTGGTACCTGAGCTTTCATCGCACATGCTGACATAAATCTTGGCGTTTCCATGGAGCAGCCACAGGAAAGTCAGGCCTCGTCTTTCCTGCAGACCTACACATGCGCTTGCCTCTGCAGCTGCAGCAGCTGAGAAAGGCTCCCCGTCGAGTGGACACAGGGATCTGTGATTAGACTTCCAGGTACCACCCGGGCTGTCACTCGTGCCAGTGTGTCAGGCTTCGAGCCTCTGGGTGACAGTCGACCTAGTGCAGGGCAGTCAGGTTCATCTGGAGTGAACGAGATTTTGGGGGGTCTTTGGGAATGGTGGCAAGACCCCTGATGCTGCTCTCGGCAGTCCTGGTTCAACTGTCCCTTTTGGGATGTGAAGGTAGTGCTAGGAACCCTTTCCCGACAGCAGGAAAGGGACCCTCATCTGGAGCTCATCAGGGATACTGGGCCTCCTTTACATTCATGGCGGGACCCTCGGTGTTCCCCTCGAGTGAGGACAGGTTGCGCGAAAATCTTCTTGGGTCACAGCAAGAAGGTGAACGACACTATGGAGGTCCAATAGAGAAGAGGTTCTTTCCCCCGAGACACCACAGCAGACGAGGTCCTCACCCTGCTTGCATGGGAGCATCTTTTGTTTTTCTCAAGCTGTGGCGGGGTCCTCTCGAGTTACAACGTGGAACCCAGGGACTCGACCCTGTGCACTCAGGATTGGACAGTCACCGTGCCAGTTGCCAGATGCCTCTGGGGATTCTTCCCTAATCGTCTCGGTGCTCAGTCCTCGACTTTGCTGAGGCTGGAGCCTGAGCTTTCCTCGACCGTCCTGATCTAGCTCTTATTGTACCCCTGACGGCCCCTCAGTGGAGACAGGCCTCATCCCGCCTGGACACGTGCACGACTTTTTGCCTGACCAGCTGCAACAGCAGTGTCAGAGTCCATGCCGAGCGGACACAGGGATCTGTGGCTTGGCATCGAGGCCCAAAGTGCTGTCACACGTGCAGTTGTTTCTGGCGTCGAGCTTCGGGGTGACCGTCGAGGCATTGCAGGGCAGACAGGTTCATCTGAAGTGTGCACCGCATTTGGGCATCTTGGAGAATGTTGGCCGGAACCCTGATCCTAGGCATCGAGGCCCAAAGTGCTGTCACACGTGCAGTTGTTTCTGGCGTCGAGCTTCGGGGTGACCGTCGAGGCATTGCAGGGCAGACAGGTTCATCTGAAGTGTGCACCGCATTTGGGCATCTTGGAGAATGTTGGCCGGAACCCTGATCCTCCTCCCGACTCTCCTGGTGCGAGCACCTCCACTTGGGATGCGATTGGAGTGCCGAGAATCCTTTCCCGAAGGAGAAGGGAAAGGGACCCTCTTTTGCAGTTGAGCAGGGGAAAATGGGGTTCCCCTTGAGTCGCGGTGGGACCCGCGGGATTCCTATCGTGTGGATAAGGTTGTGGTGGAGAACTTCTTTTGTCACTGCAAGAGTGTGAAGGAGACTTTCAAGGTTTAAGAGGGAAGTGGTGATTTCTCCAGAGATGCCGCAGTGGACAAAAGCCTCACCTCGCTTTACGGGGAGAAGCTTCTGGTTATTCTCGAGGTATGCAGCGGTCTTCTCGAGTTACAAAAGAGACACCGCGGATCCGCCCTTGTGGCCTCAGGACAGGCAAGTCTCCGTGGCAGTTGACAGGCGCCGATGGGAATTTCTCCCCAGTCGTCGCTGGGTCCTCAGTCCTCGTCTCGTGCTGAGGCCATAGCCTGAGCTTTCCGCGCCCATGCTGACATAGTTCTTGGCGTTACCGTGGACACCACACGGGGAGTGAGTCCTCATCTCGCCTGTAAACATGCACGGCCACTTTCCATCCCAGCTGCAGCATCAGAATCAGGCTCCTTGTCGAACGAACACAGGGATCTTTGGCTTGCCCTCGAGGTACCCCTGGGTTGTCACACATGCCATGTGTCAGGCTTCGAGCTTTGGGGTGAAAGTCGAGGCAGTGCAGGGCATTCAGGTACATCTGGAGTGACGAGGC
>SJYD01062159.1:63884-77828 GCA_006408635.1 Nanger granti
CAGGCTTATATGCTATGCATCTCCTTAACACGGCTAGTTACCAAATCCAAAGTTTTTGGATTATTGTCCTTTTATTTTCATTTGTTTGTATTTACATTTGGTTTCCATTTTAATTTTCTGTCTGTGTGTGTGATCAAATATGTGTTATTCAAATGAGTGATTTAGCCTCCATATGTTTGGATTGTTAATTTTGTTTTCCTCTGCAGTTGACACCTAATCTTACTTCATTGTGAATGGAAACGATGCTTAAAATTCTTTCTTTTTCTTTTCTTCTTTTTTAATTTACCAAGGGTAGATTTTTTCTGTGTGCACTGGATAAAAGGTGATTCCATTACTAATGAATGCAATGCCTATATATGCTATTTAGGAGCTCCTGAAATTATAAGGCAAATGCTAGCCAGTTGGAAAGGGGAAATTAACAGTAACAGAATCATTGATTGTGATTTTGAAGTCACTCAGTCATGTCCGACTCTTTGTGACCCCATGGAGGGTAGCCTACTAAGCTTCTCCATCCATGAGATTTTCCAGGCAGTAGTATTGGAGTGGGTTTCCATTTCCTTCTCCAGGGTATCTTCCTGACCCAAGGAACGAACCCTGGTCTCCTGAATTGTAGACAAATGCTTTACCCTCTGAGTCATCAGGGAAGTGGGGGAAAATTATACTCCACTCACAAGCTTCTCCATCCATGAGATTTTCCAGGCAGTAGTATTGGAGTGGGTTTCCATTTCCTTCTCCAGGGTATCTTCCTGACCCAAGGAACGAACCCTGGTCTCCTGAATTGTAGACAAATGCTTTACCCTCTGAGTCATCAGGGAAGTGGGGGAAAATTATACTCCACTCACACTTATATACTTTGCAAGCTAGAATCATAATTTTGGTCTTCTTACAAATCCGGAGGACTGGCAATAAGACTGGTGGCCACAGATGAGAAC
Source organism: Nanger granti (assembly GCA_006408635.1). Classification (NCBI taxonomy): domain Eukaryota; kingdom Metazoa; phylum Chordata; class Mammalia; order Artiodactyla; family Bovidae; genus Nanger; species Nanger granti. Next base: position 64,817 of record SJYD01062159.1, read on the forward strand.
TTTTGTCATGAATAAGGTGACCGCATCACACCTAGCCAACTCTGTGGTAAAAGCCCAGGGGGCTCCAACCATTATAGGAGACCTTTTGATCTTCTAAGCTCCCTAATGGCTACTGCAGCCTATTGTCTTGGTTATGGGAGGTTAACAGAGACATGATTATCATGATGTGCTTGCTTTGTGTCAGCTAAAGCAATAGGCAGCAATGTCTAGGTCACTGGCCTTTGAAAAGAGTAGTCCTCAGGCTTGGCCAGGTCTTATCCTTAGGATTTAGAAGGAAATCAATTGGGAGAATTAAAGGAGAGTGCTGTGTCCTTTTGACAAGGTCATGTTGCCTTCCTGATGCACTTACTTTCTTCTACCACTTTATGTAAATTATGTCCCTTCCATTATTTCCAAGGAATCTTTACACATAATAAGAGAAAGCAATGTTCAACCTGGGTGAATCTCTAAGGAAAGAGTGAAAAATCTTAGGGAGCCTTAGGAAATGTGAGGATTATCAGCTGATGGTAAGATAATTCTTTACCACTTTCCTTTAGCTGAGAACCTAAATACTCAAGGTGGGGTCCATTAAGTCACTCAGTTGTGTCTGATTCTTTCTGATGCTATGGATTGCAGCATGTCAGGCTTCCGTTTCCACCACTAACTCAGAGAGCCTGCTCAAACCCATGTCCATGGAGTCAGTGATGCCATCCAAGTATTTTATCTTCTGTCTCCGTCCTCTCCTCCAGCCTTCAATCTTTCTCAGCATCAGGCTCTTTCCCATTGAGTCAGTCCTTCACATTAGGTGGTCAAATTATTCAAGTTCCAGTTTAAGCATCAGCCCCTCTAATCAATATTCAGGACTAATTTTCTTTAGAATAGGCCCCTTTCATCTCCTTGCAGCTGTGAGGGTTGGAATATAAAGAAAGCTGAGTGCCAGAGAATTGATGCTTTTGAACTGTGGTGTTGGAGAAGACTCTCTAGAGTATCATGGACTGCATGGAGATCCAACCAGGCCATCCTAAAGGAGATTGGTCCATGATTTTGAAGCTGAGGATCCAATACTTTGGCCACCTGATGGGAAGAGCCAACTCATTGGAAAATACCCTGATGCTGGGAAAGACTGAGGCAGAAGCAGAAGGGGATGGCAGAGATGAAATTGTTGGGTGGCATCACTGACTCGATGGACATGAGTTTGAGCTCTGGGAGTTGGTGATGTGCAGGGAAGCCCGACATGCTGCAGCACATGGGGTGGGAAAGAGTCGGACATGACTGAGCAACTGAACTGAAGGGTGAGAAAGATTGCAGTTTACGTCAGTGACCTTTAGATGAAACTGTGTAGAAAAGAGGAAGGCTGATGAGAGTGGTGTTCAGGGACCAGTTCCTGGCCTTATGTGTGGACAAGGAGGAGGGGGAATTTGTGAGTGGCTAAATAGCATAGTCAAAAGCAGAGACATTACTTTGCCCACTAAGGTCCATCTAGTCCAGGCTATGGGTTTTTCCATGTTCACATTTAGATGTGAGAGTTGGACTGTGAAGAAGGCTGGGCACTGAAGAATTGATCCTTTTTTAACTGTGGTGTTGGAGAAGACTCTTGAGAGTCCCTTGGACTGCAAGGAGATCCAACCAATCCATTCTGAAGGAGACCAACCCTGGGATTTCTTTGCAAGGAAAGATGCTGAAGCTGAAACTCCAGTACTTTGGCCACCTCATGCAAAGAGTTGACTCACTGAAAAAGACTCTGATGCTGGGAGGGATTGGGGGCAGGAGGAGAAGGGGACATCAGAGGATAAGATGGCTGGATGGCATCACTGACTTGATGGACGTGAGTCTGAGTGAACTCTGGGAGATGGTGATGGACAGGGAGGCCTGGTGTGCTGCAATTCATGGCATCACAAAGAGTCAGACACGACTGAGTGATTTAACTGAACTGAACTGAGTGACATATGGGTGCAGCTGTGTGAACATGAGGAGGAATGGAGGTGGCTTCAGGGACCAATTTTCAATCTGTGATGACTTGGAAAGAGAGGACTGGAGATGAGTTTAGTGATCTGTTGCTGAAGCTATGTGCACAAGGAATAAAACATTTGGAGAAGAGATCAGGGACCAGTGGCTGTAGCTTTGGGAACTCGAAGCAGGATAACAAAATCAAGGACCAATGGCTAGAGCTCTCTGTACCAAGAGCGGTAGAGATAAAATCAGGTTCCCATGCATGGAGTAGTGTTTTCAAGTGGAAGGAAGGCTGGAGATAATGTCAGGGACAGGCAGTCAGATCTATGTGAAGGATGAGGAGGTTTGTAGATGAAGTCAGGGACTGCGTAAACAATGAGGAGGAGGATAGCAGATAAAGTGAAGGATCATGGTTGGAGCTGTTAAGACAAGGGTCAGAGGACTGGAAGAGAAATTGCTGACCTTTGGCAAGAACTCTCTGTCCAAAGAGGAGGAGGCTTACAGATAACGTTAGGCACTGATGGCTGGAAGAGTGTGTACAAGTAAGAGGAGATTTTGAGATAAAGTCAGGGACAGGCAGCCTGGTCTATGTGAATGGGATGAGAAGGTTGAAAATTAACTCAGACCCCAGTGGCTGGGACTGTGTTGGCAAGAGTGAGGAGCATTGTAGTTGATGTCAGAGTCCACTGGTTTAGAAGTGCAGACAAAGACTTGGGGGCAGGGTCTTCCAAGGTGACTCAGTGGTAAAGAATATGCCTGCCAATGCAGGAAGTGCAAGTTCAATTCCCGGTCTGGAAGATCCCCTTAAGTAGGAAGTGGCAACCCATGCCAGTATTCTTGCCTGGGAAATCCCATGGACAGAAGAGTCTGGTGAGCTACAGCCCATTATTTGATGGCAGTTCCCTGGATGTGACTGATCATGCACACAGGCAGTAAGGAACGAGGCTGAAAGATGAGTCCCGGGACCAGTGGCTGGAGTTGTGTGAACACAGAAGAGGATTATTAGGGTGGAATTCAGGGATCAGTCATTGGATCTATGTGATAGGAATTGGGCAAGGTGGCAGAGGAGGGTAGGGACTTGTGGCTGAACATAGGTGGAAAGCTAGGAATGACTGGAGATCAGGTTGTCATGTGGGTGGTTTCTGTCTGGAGCTATGTTGACAAGGAGGAAGCGGACTGCACATCAAGTCATTGGACAAGTGGCTGAAGGCTGTGTGAACAGGAAGGAGGAGATTTGTACATGAGGTCAGTGCCTACCAGATACTGCCACATAAACAAAGGGGAAAGGGGCTGAGAGGTGAAGACAGGGACTTGAGTCTAGGGAGCAGTACAGACAGAATGAGGAGAGACACCGGGAGAGGAGGTCAGGGACCACTGGCTGGTATATGTGGACACGGAGGGAGGAGGGTTGGAGACCCATCAAGGACCCATGATTGACACTTTTTTGGGGGGTGGGGTGGGGAAGAGCAGTAGTGTGGCACTGTTGAATTCCGTGCATCATCCTGCAAATTCCTACTGGCTTTTTCCATATGTGCATGTTTCCATGCTGCTTTCTCCATTAGTCTCACTATCCTTCCTCTATCCATCTGTTCTCTGTGTGTCTGCATCTACACTGCTACTCAGCAAATAGGTTCATCAGTATCATCTTTCTAGATTCCATATATGTGTGTTAATATCTGATACTTTTTTTAATTCTTTTTTACTTAGGTCACGTAGTATGATAGGCTCTAGGTTCATCCACCTCATTAGAACTGACAAATGTTTTTCTTTTTGCGGCTGAGTAATATTCCTTTGTGTACATGTAACATGGCTTCTTTATCCATCCATCTGCTGATGGACGTCTAGGTTACTTCTGAGTGCTATTGCTCAGTTGCTTCAGTCATGTCCGACTCTGCTTCCCCATACATGGCAGCCTATCAGGCTCCTCTGTCCCTTGCAAGAATACTGGAGTGGATTGCCATTTCCTTCTCCACCCATGGGCTAGTTATTGTAAAGAGTGCTGTAATAAACAGTAAAGTACATGTATATATTTCAGACATGGTTTCCTCCAGGGTATATGTCCAGTACTGATCATTTGCTAGGTCACATGATAGTTTTATCCCTAGTTTTTTTCTTGTTGTTGTTTTAAGGAATCTCCTTATTATTGTCCATATTGGCTGAACCAATTTACATTCTCACTAACAGTGCAAGAGAGATTCCCTCATGACTCAGATGGTAAAGAACCCTCCCACAAGGCAGGAGACCTGAGTTGAGAAGATTCCCCTGGAGCAGGAAAGGCTATCCACTCCAGTATCCTGGCCTGGAGAATCCCATGGGCTGTATAGTCCATAGAGTTGCAAAGAGTCGGACATGACTGAGCAATTTTCACTTTCTAACAATGCATGAGAATTTTCATTTGTCCCACAGCCTCTCCAGCATTTATTGACTGCAGATATTTTTTTGATGCTGACCAGATATTTGTTCATGAGAAACAAACTGCTGACGACCTGCAGACAAGGTGTGGGTGGGTGGGTGCTACAAGGCATCTGGGGAGCAGGGTCGTGACTGAGTCCCGCATACTGTATCCACTACAGGAGCTCATTGAGAGCCTGAGCCACAAATTGCAGGTGCTTCTGGAGGCATGGGAGAGCCTGATGAGGATGTACAGGCCAACAGTTTGCTGGGTGATGAGGTGGAGGCCCTGGTTTAGGCTGTGTGCAAGGCCAATGAGTTTGACAAGTTCTGCAGATTCATCGGGGACCTCAGCAAGGTGGTGAACCTCCTGCTGTCATTGTCTGGCTTCCTGGTCTACATGGAGAATGCCCTCCATATCCTGGATGACGGCACGCCTCTGGGTGATTGAACCCTACCCTGTGGGTGGGACAGGTGTATGCAGGGATAGGCCTTGGGGGATGCAGAGTGAACCCCTGGAAGCCTCGCTGGGCTGGCTGTCCAGCTGGTTTCAAGGGATCTTCTTCTCAATTGCTCCCTCTCTTCTTGTAGTAGGGGACTTCCACGAGGTTCCCCATATTATATAGTCCCCTGGTCATGTCCAACTCTTTGCAACCATATGGACTGTAGCACTCCAGGCAGGCCTCCCTGAAAATCACTAACTCCCAGAGTTTTACTGAAACTCACATCCACTAAGTCGGTGATGCTATCCAACCATCTCATCCTGTTTTCCCCATCTCCTCCTGCCTTCAATCTTTCCCAGCATCAAGTTTTTCTTCGAGTGAGTCAGTTCTTCACATCAGGTGACCATAGCATTCTGGCATTATTTTATATATTCACACTCATGTCCATCATGTCAGTGAGCCATGGACATGTTTAATTATTATCCGAGATATTGAAGGAGTTGCCTGTGGGTCACCATGCCTGTGGTCCTCCTAGAGCCTGAGCCTTCACTGTATCCCTTGGGGTCTCCATGTTGAGTCCATGCTGTGTGTCTTGATTAGCTTCAGCTTCCTAGATCTGGAGGCAGTGGTAATGCATGGCCTCCTCCAGGTTCAGTGTAGGGGCCTGTTCTCCACTATGACCAGGTTTGGTGGAAACCGTCTGTGACAGGCAGCCTAACCAGGGCAAAGATGCAGTATCAGGCTGTGGGGGGATCCTCTGTCTTTCCAGATAGAAAGCAGGAGACATGGGCAGATGTGGACACAGGATGCCCTCTCTCCAGTCTGTGGCTTCTTGTCTCCAGGGTTGTCAACTGATTTCTATATTGCTGCTTTGAGAATCAGCTGAGGTCTCCTTATCTTTTTCATTGAATTAATTGCAATTAATCCCCTTCTCACTCAACTGAAAGGTCAAGGTGTCCTCTAGCAGGGGAAGGTGGCCCTTAAAGGATATGCAAGCCACGGGATCCTTCCCCAGCTCTGCACCAGGAAAGCAGTTTCTGTTTGTAGCTCCCCCACCAACCAAGCTGTAGCCTTGTGCCTTAGTTCCCTCCTTGGGCACCCCCATCCCATGATGCTCCAGTGGGGCTGGAGGAGGCCTTTCAGGTCACCAAGTGGCAGAGGAACGAAAAACTCTGCTGGCATTGGAAACTGAGACTGAGTACAGGGCATTTGCTAGCATTAGCCAGCTGCTACCTGGAAACTATTTAATGCCACTCCTCCTTCCCTGTCTTCTTTTCACAGCAGATTATGAGAGGGTAGGGATGGTAGGTATGTTTTTCTTTATAGGAGGGAGGTTGTCTGTCTGTCCCAAAGTAAGGACCCAGGGGTGCTCTGGATCACCCCTCACCGTCTGTCCCTGTAACTGCCCCCCCCCATCTCTCTTCCAATCCCTTGTCCTCTTAACCTTCTGTCTCTCCTTCTGCCAGAAGGGCTTAGAAATCCTGCCCTAGGACATCTCTTTAAATGCATTGCTTTGGCCCACTTTGATCCCATCCCTGATGTTGTCAGGGAAACATGTTGGGAGCACACAGGCCTTCCAGGAGTCTTTTGCTGCCTGTGCATCTCCCAGTTTTGGAGTTTTCCGGGTGCAGATGGCTCTTGTGTTCCTCCGGTTGGTTATCTGGACACCTCCTACAGGGTTGTACCTGGATGCTTCATGTGGGGTTACGTATCTCGGTGCCTCCTGCAGGGGTCTATACAGGAGCCTTCCTGTGCAGGCAATGGAGGTGCTGGCTAGCCCCTGTACTGGGTCCCCAGCAGGCTTGTGCATCTTCCATCTGTCCAGCAATCCCAGCTCAAGCAGCTAGAGAAACGTCCTGATCCAGCAGCAGGAAGACACCAGGGAATGAGAACCTGGACTGCCCGGAAGGCATTGTCTTTGACATCCTGGTCAGCTACATGGGACCCAAGAGCCTGGCGGACTAGAAGCAGTTTGTCAAGATATAGTCGTTTCTAGTCATTGAGCAGCAGGAGCTGGATGACAAAATACACCTGGGTGAGGAGTAGCTAAAGTGCCTGTTCGATAGCCTTCACACAGAGAGAGGCAAATGATTCACCCAGCCTCTCCCCGGCCCTCCCTGGAGGAGGAGGATGGAGATGTGTTTGGCAGAGCCATCAGCTCCGGTCCTGTGGATGTAGCTGAAAACTGGAGCCTGTATTTACCTGTTGTCGATTGGCGATGCAGGGGGCAGAAGGGGGCTTCCTCCTCTCACTGCCAGGTGGCAGTCAGCAAAGCATAACTTCTGTGTCTGCATTTGGGGTGAGTTATTTAATTCTTAGGTTCCCATGGAATGCTAAGGGCTCCCCCCTCCACGCGCTGTCCTGCCGCTCACTGGTGTCCCCATAGATGCCCCCTGTGCATGTAGACGTGGTCACCCACATGGTCTCTGCTGGCCCTGTGTGCAGGTATTGAACCATGTCTTCCATGTGGGAAGGAACAGAGCTCTTCTCTAAGAAGGTGGGTACACGTTGAGAGTTGGCGGAGGTGGAGCTGGGCAGGGTGGCGGTGGGACTCGCCTGGTGCACGTTTTGTCCAGTGTATCGCGGGAGGCACTGGGCAGTTGCGTTATCCCGTGGGTCCATAAATGTTGTGCCCTTCAATGTGTCTGCCCTTTAAAGATGACCCCTGATCCAGCATAAAATTATGAGCGTGAGAATTATTTATTAATGTGTTAGAAAGGAGAATAGTTGCCCATGAGGTTTAAAGAACAGCTTTGAAATGATGAGGTTTCACCCAGCTGGGTTCTCTTATGGTGAAATCCCCACTTGCACAGTGTGCTTGCTTTAAGCTGCATGCAGAAGGGACATACTGGCTTTTGCTCTGGGATGACACCAGATTGCAAATGATATTTGTCCTGCAAAGTGAGATTATCTGGATAAAACTGTGTCTGGAAATTATGTGCTTGTGAGACTTTTTTTTTTTTCCCCTCAAGGCCCCTGAGATATTTTTTCATTTACTACCCACCATTCAAGAACATTTATTTGATGTGTATGTTATCATGGGTTCTAATTGGCAGCTTGTCTCTTGTTGCTTCTCTGGGTTTCTTATGGTTGTGTGAGGGCCACATTTCCTCTAAGAACTCATGGCTGTGGCTTTCCAGAGGTCCTGGTGGATCACACAACTCCTAGACCTAGTCTTTCTCTGCCACATAGTTGAGAACTGTCCTTTCCCCATTTTATCATTTGATATGGTAAGATGGTCAGAGAGTTTATTCATTAAAGAAAACACCGTCGAGCTGTTGTTTTCCAGTGGTCAATTCACTAGTAGGAGAAGATAACTTATTCTCTAGGAGCATAACCAGTGTGTGACAAATTATTTGTATCCACAATGTATAGAGAACTTTCAAACTTAACAGTATGAAAACAGACAGCCCAGTTAAAACATGAGCCAGAAACTTAAATAGACACTTCATCAAAGAGGCTAGATGCATGTGAACAGGCACAAAAGGTGTTCAGCCCCTTGTGGCTTGGTTCTCACCATCTGACTTTTAACCTGATCATTTCTGTTCTGTCCAAATTGGGTGAGATGCCCGGATAATGGGAGGAGAAGTCCTAAGATAATTTCATGTCCAGGTGATATTTGGAGATCAGGTCATGTTTCTCCTTGTTTCTTCTTATGCCCATGAAAGGAGTTTTCTGACAGGTGGGGAGATATCTCTTTGTCACCAGTGGTTGGTGTCTTACCAAAGACTGAAGCAAACAATGTCTTTTTTTGTTTGTTTTTAACTTTATTCTACGTGACAATACTGTACTGGTTTTGCCATACATTGACATGAGTCAGCCACAGGTGTACACGATCTCCCAATCCTGAAAACTCCTCCCACCTCCCACCCCATATCATCTCTCCGGATCATCCCTGTGCACCAGCCCCAAGCATCCTGTATCAAATATAGACTGGTACTTCATTTCTTACATGATAGTATACATGTTTCAATGCCATTCTCCCAAATCATCCAACCCTCTCCCTCTCCGTCAGAGGCCAAAAGTCCGTTCTCTACCTCTGTGTCTCTTTTGTTGTGTCACATACAGGGTCATCATTACTATCTTTCTAAATTCCATATATATGTGTCAGTATACTGTATTGGTGTTTCTCTTTCTGGATTACTTCACTCTGTATAGTCAGTTCCTGTTTCATCCATCTCATTAGAACTGATTNTACCTCTGTGTCTCTTTTGTTGTGTCACATACAGGGTCATCATTACTATCTTTCTAAATTCCATATATATGTGTCAGTATACTGTATTGGTGTTTCTCTTTCTGGATTACTTCACTCTGTATAGTCAGTTCCTGTTTCATCCATCTCATTAGAACTGATTCAAACTTATTATTTTTAAGGTCTGAGTAATACTCCATTGTGTATATGTACCACAGAGTTCTTATTCATTCATCTGCTGATGGACATCTAGGTTGTTTCCATGTCCTGGCGATTACAAATGATGCTGCAATGAACATTGGGGTACATGTGTCTCTTTCAATTCTGGTTTCCTTGGTGTGTATGTCCAGCAGTGGGATTGCTGGGTCATAAGACAGTTCTATGTGCAATTTTTAAAGGAATCTCCACACTGTTCTCCATAGTGGCTGTACTAGTTTGCGTTCCCACCAACAGTGTAAGAGGGTTCCCTTTTCTCCAAATCATCTCCAGCATTTATTACTTGTAGACTTTTGGATCCCAGCCATTCTGACTGGTGTGAAATGGTACCTCATTGTGGTCTTGATATGCATTTCTCTGGTAATGAGTGATGGTGAGTATCTTTTCATGTGTTTGTTAGCCATCCATATGTTTTCTTTGGAGAAATGCCTGTTTAGATTTTTGGCCCATTTTTTGTTTGGATCGCTTATTTTTCTGGAGTTGAGCTGCATAAGTTGCTTGTATATCTTTGAGATTAGTTGTTTGTCAGTTGTTTCATTTGCTATTGTTTTCTCCCATTCAGAAAGCTGCCTTTTCACCTTACTTATAGTTTCCTTTGTTGTGCAGAAATTTTTAATTTTAATTAGATCCCATTTGTTTATTTTTGCTTTTATTTCCAGTATACTGGGAGATGGATCATATATGATCCTGCTGTGATTTATGTCAGAGAGTGTTTTGCCTATGTTCTCCTCTAGGAGTTTTATAGTTTCTGGTCTTACATTTAGATCTTTAATCCATTTTGAGTTTATTTGTGTGTGCAGTGTTAGAAAGTGATCTAGTTTCATTCCTTTACAAGTGAGTGACCAGTTTTCCCAGCACCACTTGTTAAAGAGACTGTCTTTACTCGATTGTATCTTCTTGCCTCCTTTGTCGAAGATAAGGTGTCCATAGGTGTGTGGATTTATCTCAGGGCTTTCTATTCTGTTCCATTGATCTATATTTCTGTCTTTGTGCCAGTACCATACTGTCTTAATGACTGTGGCTTTGTAGTAGAGCCTGAAGTCAGGCAAGTTGATTCCTCCAGTTCCATTCTTCTTTCTCAAGATTGCTTTNCTTTTAATTTTAATTAGATCCCATTTGTTTATTTTTGCTTTTATTTCCAGTATACTGGGAGTTGGATCATATATGATCCTGCTGTGATTTATGTCAGAGAGTGTTTTGCCTATGTTCTCCTCTAGGAGTTTTATAGTTTCTGGTCTTACATTTAGATCTTTAATCCATTTTGAGTTTATTTGTGTGTGCAGTGTTAGAAAGTGATCTAGTTTCATTCCTTTACAAGTGAGTGACCAGTTTTCCCAGCACCACTTGTTAAAGAGACTGTCTTTACTCGATTGTATCTTCTTGCCTCCTTTGTCGAAGATAAGGTGTCCATAGGTGTGTGGATTTATCTCAGGGCTTTCTATTCTGTTCCACTGATCTATATTTCTGTCTTTGTGCCAGTACCATGCTTCTTAATGACTGTAGCTTTGTAGTAGAGCCTGAAGTCAGGCAAGTTGATTCCTCCATTTCCATTCTTCTTTCTCAAGATTGCTTTTGCTGTTCAAGGTTTTCTGTATTTCCATACAAATCTTGATATTATTTGTTCTAGTTCTGTGAAAAATACTGCTGGTAGCTTGATAGGGCTTGTATTGAATCTGTAGATTGCTTTGGTTAGTATACTCATTTTCACTGTATTGATTCTTCCAAGCCATGAGCATGGTATATTCCCATTTGTTTATTTTTGCTTTTATTTCCAGTATACTGGGAGATGGATCATAGAGGATCCTGCTGTGATTTATGTCGGAGAGTGTTTTGCCTATGTTCTCCTCTAGGAGTTTTATAGTTTCTGGTCTTACATTTAGATCTTTAATCCATTTTGAGTTTATTTTTGTGTATGGTGTTAGAAAGAGGTCTAGTTTCATTCTTTTACAAGTGGTTGACCAGTTTTCCCAGCACCACCTGTTAAAGAGACTGTCTTTACTCCATTGTATATTCTTGCCTCCTTTGTCGAAGATAAGGTGTCCATAGGTGTGTGGGTTTATCTCAGGGCTTTCTATTTTGTTCCATTGATCTATATTTCTGTCTTTGTGCCAGTACCATACTGTCTTAATGACTGTGGCTTTGTAGTAGAGCCTGAAGTCAGGCAAGTTGATTCCTCCAGTTCCATTCTTCTTTCTCAAGATTGCTTTGGCTATTCGAGGTTTTTTGTATTTCCATACAAATCTTGAGATTATTTGATCTAGTTCTGTGAAAAATACTGCTGGTAGCTTGATGGGAATTGCATTGAATCTGTAGATTGCTTTGGGTAGTATACTCATTTTCACTATATTGATTCTTCCAACCCATGAGCATGGTATATTCCTCCATCTATTAGTGTCCTCTTTGATTTCTTTCATCAGTGTTTTATAGTTTTCGATATATAGGTCTTTAGTTTCTTTAGGTAGGTATATTCCTAAGTATTTTATTCTTTCGTTGCAATGGTGAATGGAATTGTTTCCTTAACTTCTTTTTCTACTTTCTCATTATGAGTGTATAGGAATGCAAGGGATTTCTGAGTGTTGATTTTATATCCCACAAGTTTATTAAATTCATTGATTAGCTCTAGTAGTTTTCCAGTGGAGTCTTTAGGATTTTCTAGGTAGAGGATCATGTCATCTGCAAACAGTGAGAGTTTTACTTCTTCTTTTCCAATTTGGATTCCTTTTATTTTTCTGCTCTGATTGCTGTGGCCAAAACTTCCAGAACTATAATGAATAGTAGTGGTGAAAGTGGGTACCCTTGTCTTGTTCCTGACTTTAGAGGAAATGCTTTCTGTTTTTCACCTTTGAGGATAATGTTTGCTATGGATTTGTCATATATAGATTTTATTATGTTGCGGTACATTCCATCTATTCCTGCTTTCTGGAGAGTTTTTATCATAAAAGGATGTTGAATTTTGTCAAAGGCCTTCTCTGCCTCTATTGAGATAATCATATGACTTTTATTTTTCAATTTGTTAATGTGGTGGATTGCATTGATTGATTTGTGGATACTGAAGAATTCTTTCATTCCTGGGATAAAGCTCACTTGGTCATGGTGTATGATCTTTTTAATGTGTTGTTGGACTCTGGTTGCAAGAATTTTGTTAAGGATTTTTGCATCTATGTTCATCAGTGATATTGGCCTGCAGTTTTCTTTTTTGTGTGTGTGGCATTTTTGTCAGGTTTTGGTATTAGGGTGACGGTGGACTCATAGAATGAGTTTGGAAGTTTACCTTCCTCTGCAATTTTTTGGAAGAGTTTCAGTAAGTAAGGTGTTAGCTCTTTTCAAAATTTTTTGATAGAATTCAGCTGTGAAGCCGTCTGGACCTGGGCTTTTGTTGCTGAAAGATTTCTTATTACAGTTTCAATTTTCATGCTTAAGATGGGTCTGTTGAGATTTTCTATTTCTTCTTGGTTCAGTTTTGGAAAGTTGTACTTTTCTAAGAATTTGTCCATTTCTTCCACGTTGTCCATTTTATTGGCATATAATTGCTGATAGTAGTCTCTTATGATCCTTTCTATTTCTGTGTTGTCTGTCGTGATGTCTCCATTTTCACTTCTAATTTTATTGATTTGATTTTTTCTCTTTGTTTCTTGATGAGTCTGGATAATGATTTGTCAATTTTATTTATCCTTTCAAAGAATCCGCTTTTTGCTTTGTTGGTTTTTGCTATGTCTCTTTTGTTTCTTTTGCATTTACTTCTGCCCTAATTTTTAGGATTTCTTTCCTTCTACTAACTCTGGGGTTCTCTATTTCTTCCTTTTCTAGTTGCTTTAGGTGTAGAGTTAGGTTATTTATTTGA
>SJYD01062159.1:110767-121729 GCA_006408635.1 Nanger granti
TGCTTAGTTTTGTTTTTGTTTTTTTTTCTCTCTCTGTTTTTGTTATGATTAAAAAATGTTGCATTGTCGGGTTTACAGTAAATAATGCTGCAGTGAACATTAGTGTGCATTCATCTTTTTGGTATTAAGGTTTTTTTCCCAGGAAAAATCCCAGGTGTAGGTCACATGGTGATCCTATTTTTAGTTTTTTTCGGGAGCTCCATGCTCTTCACCATAGTGGCTGTACCAATCAATGCAAGAGTGTTGCCTTTTCCCCTCACTCTCCAGGAATTATTGTTTGTAGAATTTTTGTTGACAGCTATTTGGACCGGTGTGAAGTAATACAATATTTTAGTTTTGGTTTACATTTCTTTAATAATTAATAATGCTGAGCCTCTTTTAAAGAGCTTTTTCATCATCTCTATGATTTCTTTGGAGGGATTTTGATTTAGATCTGCCTGTTTTTTGATGGAATTTTTGTTTGTTTAACACTAGGCCACTTAAGCTGTTTGTATCTGTTGAAAAATAATGTCTTGATAACTAATGGGAACTATGTGAGTAGCACACGAAACTGTCCTCAATGCTCTTGGTGACCTAACTTGGAAGGAAAGTCAAAAGAGTATATTTATACATAAGCACACCTGATATCTTTACTGTAGGGAAGAAAGTAATGACATTGTTAAGCATCTACGTGTGTACATACTGGAGGTTTCATTTTTAGGAAGATTTAGATAAAGCAAAAGTAATCAAAACTAATAGACCTGAGAACAGGGGCTTCATGGGAGAAGGGCAGTGTGGGAAAGGGTACCAAAGAGATATTCTAGGATGCTGGATAATTTTTTTTTTTTTTTTTTTTTGGTAGTGAGCATTAGATATATAATTTTGGTGAAGTTGCAGAAATATTTCTGCAATGTAAATTCCAAGGAGGGTCTTGCTATGTGTCTCCCTGCATTTACAAATTTAGTAGATAATGTCAAATTGTGCTTAAGAAAGTTGCACCACACTATGCTATCAGAACAGTCCTGAAACACTCAGTTTCCAATTCTCCATCCTCAATATGGAGGAAAAATTTGGTATCTTTCAACTTTCTCATTGAACTTTGGCAATTTGCATGGTGAAAATCATATTCCATTATTGTTTTAGTTTGCATTTCTTTTAGTACCAATTAGGTTCCACATTTCTTCCTGATTTTTGGTAATTTATTCTTTTTTTTCTGGGTAACTTGCATTTTTTTTTGTATCCTTCTTTATTTCAAGGTTCTCTTCTATTGGGTTTTAAATCTTTGTTTCTTATTTTAACTTTGGATGCTGCCTAAATGAGGTAAATGAGCGCTTTATCAGCTGTTTTCCAAATACTTTTCAATTGTCATTTTATAATTACTTGTTTACTGTACATTCAGCTATGCAAGAACTCTACTCCAAAGAAAGTTCTGGAAATTTTGCCTTTTAAACTTCTGGGAAAAGATCATGTAAAATGAGAAATTTAAATGATGCTCTAAAACCCTAAGAAGATAGTGGATGTGGTTAAAAGAATATGTTAGGATTGGGGTTTGTGATGTCAAGGCTCATCCAGGGCCACCATTGAATGGGGAAATTACTTGCTGACTTCTTAAAGCTTAAAGGTGTGGCCCACTGGTGAGGGGTATATATAGGTGTGCTCATGGGCTCTGGAGCACACCACTAGGTGTCTTCAAAATTACTAAGGTGATTGGGAAGCCACAAGGCTGTAGAGATGTTATGGAATAGCTGACTCTAGATGCACAGGAGGAAAAGATGAAGACCTCTTATCAACTGAGGTCCAAAGGAAATGTCAAGGTGAGCTGAACCCACCTAAGCTCCTCATGTCTTTTTCTATTTAACTTACTTAGTAATATCATCTCAGGTCCTTCCAACTTGAAAAAAATAGCATTATTTCATTATTTCTTATGGCGGATATTCCGTTGTTTGCACAATATATATTTTTACACATTCACCTATCTATGGATATTTAAGGTTATTCCCATGTCTTTGCTACTGTACATTGTGCTAGTATAAGCACTGTTGTGCATATAACTTTTCTGATGGGAGTTTTCATCTTACTTGATACATATCAAGTAGTGAGATTGTTGGGTCATATGGAAACTACATTTTAAGGTTTTTTTTTTTTTTAATTTGCATACTAGAGAGGAAGATGGGAAAAAGGTAAAAAAGGGAGTGAAATATATTACATATATGACTGAATCATATTGAGATTTGACAGAAACCAACAAAATTCTGTAAAGCAGTTATCCTTCAATAAAAAGACTGCTTATTGTTTTCAGTAGTGGCTGCATCAGTTTGATTTTCATGTATCAGTTCAGTTCATTTCAGTCACTCAGTCATGTCCAACTCTTTGTGACCCCATGAATTGCAGCCAGGCCTCCCTGTCCACCACCAACTCCCGGAGTTCACCCAAACTGATGACCATCTAGTCGGTGTTGACATCTAACCATCTCATCCTCTCATCCCCTTCTGCTCCTGCCCCCAATCCCTCCCAGCATCTGGATCTTTTCCAGTGCGTCAACTTTTCACATCAGGTGGCCAAAGTATTGGAGTTAAAGCTTTAGCATCAGTCCTTCCAAAGAACACCCAGGACTGATTGCCTTTAGAGTGGACTGGTTGGATCTCCTTGCAGCCCAAGAGACTCTCAAGAGTGTTCTCCAATGCCCCATTTCAAAAGAACCAGTTCTTCAGCATTCAGCTTTCTTCACAGTCCAACCCTCACATCTATACAGGACCACTGGAAAAACCATAGCCTTGACTAGACAGACCTTTGTTGGCAAATAAATGTCTCTGGTTTTGAATATGCTATCTAGCTTGGTCATAATTTTCCTTCCAAAGAGTAAGTATCTTTTAATTTTGTGGCTGCAGTTTTCATGTATAAGATCTTGTTAATCTTTCCACAGTAAATGGTTGGCTTACATATATTTTTTCAAAGTGTGTGTGTGTGTGTGTGTGTGTATGTGTGTGTGTGTGTGTGTATTTCCTTTATTAAATATTCTTAGGACTGGATCTGCCATATCATATTGCCAGTCTGTTTTTGTCTTTGCAAGACACCTTGTAATGACTTGTAATGTCTCCTACCAATTATATCCCACTAATACCATAATGGCCCCCCACTCCAGTGTTCTTGCCTGGAAAATCCCCATGGATGGAGGAGCCTGATAAGCTGCCATGGGGTCGCTATGAGTCAGACACGACTGAGCGACTTCGCTTTCACTTTCATGTATTGGAGAAGGAAATGGCAAGCCTCTCCAGTGTTCTTGCCTGGAGAATCCTAGGAACGAGGAAGCATGGTGGGCTGTCATCTATAGTGTGACACAGATTTGGACACGAGTGAAGTGACTTAGCAGCAGCAGCAGGAGTACCATAAAGAGTCCCCTTTAAAGATGTGTTCCTCTACAATGTCTTCTCTATATGTTTGGCATGTTTTCACTACTAAGAGGTGATACTTCATTAGCATATTTTTTGTATCTCTAAGAATGCACTGGGCTTCCCGCGTGGCAGAATGGTAAAGAACCCATCTTTAAAGGCAGAAATCAAAGGAGATGCAAGCTGGGAAGATCTCCTGGAGGAGGAAATGAAAACTCACTCCAGAATTCTTGTCTGGAAAATTCCATAGACAGAGGAACTTGGTGGACTATGGTCTTTGAGATCACAAAGAGGTGAACTCCAAATAATTCAAGGTATTTCACTATAATGAGCATATTTAATGTGTTTTTAAAGAAATACTGATAATTGTATTTACCTGTTGGTAATTTTTTCCAGATACAGTGTGCTGTTTGACATTTTTCATTCTCAGGAAACTGCTAGCAATTATTGAAAGACCGGTATTATTTAAAGACCTGAAACCTTGGGAATGTTGTGATTTTTTTTCTTGTTCTTCTTTTAAGCACTTGACATATATTTTCTGTTGATATTTTCTGCCTGAAAGTGCCCTGGATTTTCTCTTTCACTTTTTTGGGGGGGCGGGGGGGGGCGGATGAGTGAAGCCTATCATGTTACAGGGTAGGTACCGTGTCCAGCAGTCTTGTGAATATCAGATGTCTATCAGCGATAGTTTTAAGGCTGCTGTTACAGAGAAAACCCTCCACACTTTAAGGCTTTATTATTTCCTCCTCTTTTAAGGTGTCCTGTGCTGCCTGAGAGTTTTCGTCAGGCTTGGAAGTACACTAGAGTAGAAAAAGCCAGAGGATGCCACCAAACCTGGTGTCTCCTCCCTCTCGGATTTTTGAAATAAATATTACTATTCTCTTTAAGTTGAAGACAAGGATGAGTTGGTTTTACATGTATAGATTCTTGTTCGGAGACATTAAAACTACTCTGCGTAATCTAGTGTGCTTGCTTTCACCTACGTATTAATAGAATGCAGCTTATTCACCACTCTTGCTGTTGTAGATTTATGGGGATTCTGTATTTTATATGTATCTGTGGGAAGAAATTAAGACCAAGTTCCAGATATATCTCTTCCATCCACCACAATCCTCTGCCACCCATGTTTCTTGCCAGGTTCGATGTTGACATCACCTTTGTGTGGATGATCACTGCAGTGGATTTTTGTGTCCCACCACTCCATTGCATTCTATGATGTTTCTTCAGCTGAAGCTCCTTCACTCAGTGTGATGTCCTCAGAATTTATCTCTATCTCTGAAGATGGCTTACTTTGATATTTCAATTATTGATTCAAGATTCATTTTAGACCTATATAAAACTTCTTTATCGATTTTTCTGTCCAGACATGCTGTCATTTCTTTCTTCTCTTTGATGTTCTGAATGGTGTGGCAGTACCTGGTTTGGGATGTGCAGTATTCAAAATCTATTCATTTCTGAAATATTCCAGGAGAGGATCTGATTTATTATACTGTCTCACCTCTTTATTTATTTATTTTTCTCTCTTGGAAGTACACTTTGCTAATCATGATCAAAGTGGCTCTTACCAGGTCCATCCCACCAGTACCCTAAAGGGTCCACTGTACTAATGCTACTCTACCATTGTTTCCATGCCCAGCTTTTGAGAGTGGCTTTTTTTTTTTTTTCCAGGGGGGCGGGGGGGGGGCGGATGAGTGAAGCCTATCATGTTACAGGGTAGGTACCGTGTCCAGCAGTCTTGTGAATATCAGATGTCTATCAGCGATAGTTTTAAGGCTGCTGTTACAGAGAAAACCCTCCACACTTTAAGGCTTTATTATTTCCTCCTCTTTTAAGGTGTCCTGTGCTGCCTGAGAGTTTTCGTCAGGCTTGGAAGTACACTAGAGTAGAAAAAGCCAGAGGATGCCACCAAACCTGGTGTCTCCTCCCTCTCGGATTTTTGAAATAAATATTACTATTCTCTTTAAGTTGAAGACAAGGATGAGTTGGTTTTACATGTATAGATTCTTGTTCGGAGACATTAAAACTACTCTGCGTAATCTAGTGTGCTTGCTTTCACCTACGTATTAATAGAATGCAGCTTATTCACCACTCTTGCTGTTGTAGATTTATGGGGATTCTGTATTTTATATGTATCTGTGGGAAGAAATTAAGACCAAGTTCCAGATATATCTCTTCCATCCACCACAATCCTCTGCCACCCATGTTTCTTGCCAGGTTCGATGTTGACATCACCTTTGTGTGGATGATCACTGCAGTGGATTTTTGTGTCCCACCACTCCATTGCATTCTATGATGTTTCTTCAGCTGAAGCTCCTTCACTCAGTGTGATGTCCTCAGAATTTATCTCTATCTCTGAAGATGGCTTACTTTGATATTTCAATTATTGATTCAAGATTCATTTTAGACCTATATAAAACTTCTTTATCGATTTTTCTGTCCAGACATGCTGTCATTTCTTTCTTCTCTTTGATGTTCTGAATGGTGTGGCAGTACCTGGTTTGGGATGTGCAGTATTCAAAATCTATTCATTTCTGAAATATTCCAGGAGAGGATCTGATTTATTATACTGTCTCACCTCTTTATTTATTTATTTTTCTCTCTTGGAAGTACACTTTGCTAATCATGATCAAAGTGGCTCTTACCAGGTCCATCCCACCAGTACCCTAAAGGGTCCACTGTACTAATGCTACTCTACCATTGTTTCCATGCCCAGCTTTTGAGAGTGGCTTTTTTTTTTTTTTCCCCAACCTCAGGCAGAGCTCTCCTCCCAGCTTGGATAAGTGTATCTTTTAGAATTGGCCCTGTGTGCATATTGTCCTGTACTTTTCTAAAGAAAAGACAGAATTGTGTTTGCCTGTGCATATCCTCTTCCAGTTAGCATCTCCTGTGTCTCTTTTTATTGATTTTTCCCTCTGTAAGGTCTGGCAATTTGTTCAGGGTGGGTATTGGTTAGCGCTCAGCACTCTTGTGAAACGTGGCCATCAGCAAGCATTTTAAGGTTGTTGTTAGAGTAAATGTCTATGAAGTGGCAGCAATTTTTGGTTTCTCCTCTTGTTGCTATGGCAACATCAGTCTCTGTGATTATCTCAGGCCTGCCTGCTTATAAAGAAGAGTCAAATGAGACACAGGAAGTCACCACAAACTTTTGTCTCTTTAGTCTTTGAGGGTTTTCTTTAAGTGAAACTTTGTTTCTTATTTATGATATCTACACCATTGTAGTTTTTACAGGGAAAGAGTTTCTCATTTTCTTGCACAGCGACCTGGTGGTATTCAGCTGCATTTATTGTCACAGATGATTTTAGAATCCGTTGAGCACACGTCTCTTGCTAGCGGAGGTTCATGTGGATTATTAATTGAATAGGTATTTGTGGGTAGTTTATTCCAACCTTCCCCTTTTGGCCTCTCACCCACTAATACCCTTTTCTAACCATAATGTTCTTACTGAGAGTATAAGTCCACTTTACTTTTGTTTCAGTACTCATTATCATCAACATTTCTTTTTTTTTTTAATCCCCCCTGAAAAGTATAGGCTACAATATTTCTTTAATCCTCCCTCCTTACTTACTGTGATTCACTCTAGATTTCTTTGTATCACTCAAAATGTCATTTTTTGCATGTTCCTAATGTTGGAGTTATATTTTGTTGTGTCTCTCTGTCACATTTCTTTCTCTTTCCATCTGCACCCAATAATTTTCTTTCCTTTTATCTCTTGGGTGTTGCGAATGCTGTTGCAGTGCATGTTTCTGGGGGTGGAGGTGTGTGCATGTGTTTTCCATGATCAGTTGGTTTCTCAAGTGCTCTGGGAGTGGAACCACCACATGACATCTTCTGTCCCATTTTGTGATTCCCAGGTAATATGACAGTCATGCCCATAAAGCTTCTTACTGCTTACCTATACCAGTGGCATATAGGGTCCCCTTTACTAACAATGCTCTACACTTCCTTGTCTGCCGAATTTTGTAGAGTGTCCTGTTTGGTTTCTTAGCAGTGGTATTGTATTGCAGTTTAACTTTTCATGTCACTGATAATAAAACAAATCAGGTACATTTCCAGAGGCTTCTTTCTATGCATTGACTGGTATTTACATGTTGAAGTTTCCTCGTGATTGTATCTTTTTTTTTTTTTTTCTTATTTTTTACTTCAGTATGTGACCCTTGGCCATTTTGGAAGGCCAAATGTCATTTAGAGCTTGATCACCTTGTGAGTAATCAGTGTCCATCAACCTAAGGCTTAAGGTTGTTGCTCCTGAAAGCAGACACGAGGCAGCAGCATTTTCGGGAGAGTTCTCTTCTTGTTACTATGGTAACTACATCTTTAGAGTATGAGCAATTTCTGTCTGTAAATAAGAGTAGAATCAGGTAGATGAAGCCCTCTCCCCCACCAACCCTGAAAGTTTGTGTCTCCTTCTTTTTGGTTTTATTGTACTTCATATCTGTTGTTTGACAAAGCTGATGTACAGAGTTGCCTTTGTTGTGGCTATACCAATTCTTGCTCCTTTACAACAATGCAAAGAGGCATTCAGCAGTGGTTACTTCCTCTGACCTGCTTTCAAAAAGTGTGTAGTACATCACTCTTGCGAAGTCAGTCCCTGTGGATTATGTATTTGACAGATATTTGTGATATTCTGTGAATTTCAACCTTCTAATATAAGCCTTCCTCTCCCGCATTCCATTTGCCAAGTATCAGGGAGTTCCCAGCAATGGGTCTCCATTTTATCTCAGTTGGGGTACTCACTGCCAGCGATATTGTCTGTCTCTTTTGATAGGTAAATCAGTTCAGTTCAGTTCAGTTCAGTTCAGTCACTCAGTCGTGTCTGACTCTTTGTGTTCTCATGAACTGCAGCACACCAGGCTTCCCTGTCCATCAACAACTCCTGGAGTCCACACAAACCCATGTACATTGAATCAGTGATACCATCGAACCATCTCATCCTCTATTGTCCCCTCTGCTCCATACCTCAACTCTTCCCAGCATCAGGGTCTTTTCAAATAAGTCAGCTTTCTGCATCCGGTGACCAAAGTATTGGAGTTTCTTCAACATCAGTCCTTCCAATGAACACCCAAGACTGATTTCCCTTAGGATAGACTAGTTGGATCTGCTTGCAGTCCAAAGGACTCTCAAGAGTCTTCTCCAACACCACAGTTCAAATGCATCAATTCTTCTGTGCTCAGCTTTCTTTGTAGTCCAACTCTCACATGCATACACAACCACTGGAAAACCATAGCCTTGACTACACAGACCTTTGTTGGCAAAGTAATGTCTCTGATTTTTAATATGCTGTCTAAGTTGGTCAGTACTTTCCTTCCAAGGAGCAAACATCTTTTAACTTAATGGATGCAATCACCATCTCCAGTTTTTTTAGAGCACTCCCCCCCTCCCCCCCAAATAAAGTCAGCCATTGTTTCTGCTTCTTCCCCATCAATTTGTCATTAAGTGATGGGACCAGATGCCATGATCTTAATTTTCTGAATCTTGAGCTTTATGCCAACTTTTTCACTCTCCTCTTTCACTTTCTTCAACAAGCTTTTTAGCTCTTCTTCACTTTCTGCCATAAATGTGGTGCCATCTACATATCTGAGGTTATTGACATCCCTCCAGCAATCTTTATTACAGCTTGGACTTCCCCCAGCCCAGCGTTGCTCATGATGTACTGTGCATAGAATTAAATAACCCGGGTGACAATATACAGGCTTGATGTGCTCTTTTTCCTATTTGGAACCAGTCTGTTGTTCCATGTCCAGTTCTAACTGTTGCTTCCTGACCTGCATACAGATTTCTCAAGAGGCAGGTCAGGTGGTCTGGTATTCCCATCTCTTTCAGAATTTTCCACCAACAGCTCTCATCTGCTCCTTCTTCACTGACTCTGGTTATCACCACAATTTTCTAGACCTCTGACACTGATATTATTTTCTTGTTTCAATGTCTGAGTTGTATTCCATCATGAACCCATATTCTATTCCTTGATTCATTCATCTCTGACCTGTGCACTTTCTTTACTTTCATCTCTGGGCATTGGGGATGCTATTGCAGTGCATGCTCTCTCTGACATGAGGTTTTCAAAATCAGTGTATTTCTGAAGTATCCTTGGAGTCGAGAAGCCTAGTCACACTTTGCCTCTTCTGTTTCTGCCAGGGGATGTTCAAATTTAAGCGATCCAATATGTCATTTTCTCTCTTTACATGCTGTTTCTCAAGGACTCTTTGTTCCTTATCAGTTCCTGGAAAACAGGAGTGAGCAGAGCTGCACGGAGTTCTCAGGAATGAAATCGTGAAAAAGGGCACCTGCTTGGATTCCTTTCAATGACTCTCTTCAGTGATCTTTTACTTAAAGGTAATCTATTCAGTTATGCCACTGTTACTCATGATATGGAATGTTTTCGGGCCCTTTGATGATGATTATTTGTTTGGCGCTGTGTTTGCTCATTAAAATAAAAAAAAAAATCTGCCTAAAGATGCCTTGTATGAAGATATATTAGCATGCATTTCTGCAAATAAAGCACCTTTGTTTCATGCAAGACTTGGGTCCCCTGCATGCTTTTTCTCATCGACTCCAGTCCCCACGTCCCAGTCTACAAAGACTGAGACAGTTTCTGTAAAGTCACATGGACAGTGATCTTTATGCTGGCTCTTGCACTCATATGCCTGCACTGTTATAAAATGGCTAATGTTAATCTACCATTTGTGGTCTGGATCATTGTCTATGGTGGGCTTTTCAGTGCTCAGAGTTAATGTCTCCTGGAAGTTTAGATTTCATATCTCTGATAATAAACTCTTTTGAGCACTATTCATAACTTCTTTTGCATTATTCATACGGCTTTTGAAAGCAATTTGAGATGCATTAACCTGTTGATTTTTTTTTTCTAAATGTGTCCCAATTTTGTTTTTCCTTTTATTATTATTTTGATGTGTGACCCCTGACATGTTGAAGGGTAGGTGTCATGTCGAGTCCAGCAGCCTTATGAATATCAGATGTCCATCAGCAATAGTTTGAAGTCTGCAGTTACAGAGAAATGCCTCCATGATGTAGTTATATTTCGTTTGTTTGCTTAATTCCCTTCTCTCTTAGGATGACTACTGTTGTCTTAGAGTTTTTGTCATACTTGGTTTTACATTAGAATAGTATGAGTCAGAGAAATTACAAAACCTGGTTTCTCCTCAATCTCCTTAGATCATCCCACCTGAGTGCTCCTTAGCTCAGCTGTAAAATATCCTCCTTTGCTCAGATCCCCCAAGCTCAGCCCTCTTAGCTCTCTAAGTATAGCAGTATAGCCCTCCTTAGTATAGCTATTATTATCTTGCATCCATAGTTCTCCTTAGCTAAGCTCTCCTTAGCTTAGCTTTCCTTAGAATAGGTCTTTAACTCAGCTCTCCTTCAGTCAGTAAGTTCAGTTGCTCAGTCCAACTCTTTACTGTCCCATGGACTGCAGTGCACTGGGCCTCTCTATCCATTACCAACTCACCGATTTTGCTCTTCAAGTAGTTTGCCTATTGCATCTTTATTTCATTTGGACTTCTGAGTGTCTAGCTTATTCCTTCATTTGTGTTATTTCACTATCTGTCTTTTTTTTTTTTTTTTTTTAACTTATTTTTTTTTA